>BQMB01000212.1:0-29344 GCA_027943415.1 Closterium sp. NIES-67
TCGGGTCCAAGATCCAAATGGTTTGGGAGCGACGGCGTTTCAACTTTTGCCCCAAGTACGAGTTTCGTGAGCATTTTCCCATAAAAGCACATGCCTTCCTACCTTTGTCGCACTTTTCCACCAAGCTGTATGCCATTTTTTTGCATGGCTAGTTAGTGCATGGTCTCTAGAGCATGCAGCTTGAACCTCGGGGTCCAAGATCCAAATGGTTTGGGAGCGACGGCGTTTCAACTTTTGCCCCAAGTACGAGTTTCGTGAGCATTTTCCCATAAAAGCACATGCCTTTCCTACCTTTGTCGCGCTTTTCCACCAAGCTGTATGCCATTTTTTTTCTGCATGGCTAGCTAGTGCATGGTCTCTAGAACATGCAGCTTGAAACCTCGGGTCCAAGATCCAAATGGTTTGGGAGCGACGGCGTTTCAACTTTTGCCCCAAGTACGAGTTTCGTGAGCATTTTCCCATAAAAGCACATGCCTTTCCTACCTTTGTCGCACTTTTCCACCAAGCAGTATGCCATTTTTTTTTGCATGGCTAGTTAGTGCATGGTCTCTAGAGCATGCAGCTTGAACCTCGGGTCCAAGATCCAAATGGTTTGGGAGCGACGGCGTTTCAACTTTTGCCCCAAGTACGAGTTTCGTGAGCATTTTCCCATAAAAGCACATGCCTTTCCTACCTTTGTCGCGCTTTTCCACCAAGCTGTATGCCATTTGTTTTTGCATGGCTAGTTAGTGCATGGTCTCTAGAACATGCAGCTTGAACCTCGGGTCCAAGATCCAAATGGTTTGGGAGCGACGGCGTTTCAACTTTTGCCCCAAGTACGAGTTTCGTGAGCATTTTCCCATAAAAGCACATGCCTTTCCTACCTTTGTCGCGCTTTTCCACCAAGCTGTATGCCATTTTTTTTCTGCATGGCTAGTTAGTGCATGGTCTCTAGAACATGCAGCTTGAACCTCGGGTCCAAGATCCAAATGGTTTGGGAGCGACGGCGTTTCAACTTTTGCCCCAAGTACGAGTTTCGTGAGCATTTTCCCATAAAAGCACATGCCTTTCCTACCTTTGTCGCACTTTTCCACCAAGCAGTATGCCATTTTTTTTTGCATGGCTAGTTAGTGCATGGTCTCTAGAGCATGCAGCTTGAACCTCGGGTCCAAGATCCAAATGGTTTGGGAGCGACGGCGTTTCAACTTTTGCCCCAAGTACGAGTTTCGTGAGCATTTTCCCATAAAAGCACATGCCTTTCCTACCTTTGTCGCGCTTTTCCACCAAGCTGTATGCCATTTTTTTCTGCATGGCTAGTTAGTGCATGGTCTCTAGAACATGCAGCTTGAACCTCGGGTCCAAGATCCAAATGGTTTGGGAGCGACGGCGTTTCAACTTTTGCCCCAAGTACGAGTTTCGTGAGCATTTTCCCATAAAAGCACATGCCTTTCCTACCTTTGTCGCACTTTTCCACCAAGCTGTATGCCATTTTTTTCTGCATGGCTAGTTAGTGCATGGTCTCTAGAGCATGCAGCTTGAACCTCGGGTCCAAGATCCAAATGGTTTGGGAGCGACGGCGTTTCAACTTTTGCCCCAAGTACGAGTTTCGTGAGCATTTTCCCATAAAAGCACATGCCTTTCCTACCTTTGTCGCACTTTTCCACCAAGCTGTATGCCATTTTTTTTTGCATGGCTAGTTAGTGCATGGTCTCTAGAGCATGCAGCTTGAACCTCGGGTCCAAGATCCAAATGGTTTGGGAGCGACGGCGTTTCAACTTTTGCCCCAAGTACGAGTTTCGTGAGCATTTTCCCATAAAAGCACATGCCTTTCCTACCTTTGTCGCGCTTTTCCACCAAGCTGTATGCCATTTTTTTCTGCATGGCTAGTTAGTGCATGGTCTCTAGAACATGCAGCTTGAACCTCGGGTCCAAGATCCAAATGGTTTGGGAGCGACGGCGTTTCAACTTTTGCCCCAAGTACGAGTTTCGTGAGCATTTTCCCATAAAAGCACATGCCTTTCCTACCTTTGTCGCACTTTTCCACCAAGCTGTATGCCATTTTTTTCTGCATGGCTAGTTAGTGCATGGTCTCTAGAACATGCAGCTTGAACCTCGGGTCCAAGATCCAAATGGTTTGGGAGCGACGGCGTTTCAACTTTTGCCCCAAGTACGAGTTTCGTGAGCATTTTCCCATAAAAGCACATGCCTTTCCTACCTTTGTCGCACTTTTCCACCAAGCTGTATGCCATTTTTTTCTGCATGGCTAGTTAGTGCATGGTCTCTAGAACATGCAGCTTGAACCTCGGGTCCAAGATCCAAATGGTTTGGGAGCGACGGCGTTTCAACTTTTGCCCCAAGTACGAGTTTCGTGAGCATTTTCCCATAAAAGCACATGCCTTTCCTACCTTTGTCGCACTTTTCCACCAAGCTGTATGCCATTTTTTTTGCATGGCTAGTTAGTGCATGGTCTCTAGAGCATGCAGCTTGAACCTCGGGTCCAAGATCCAAATGGTTTGGGAGCGACGGCGTTTCAACTTTTGCCCCAAGTACGAGTTTCGTGAGCATTTTCCCATAAAAGCACATGCCTTTCCTACCTTTGTCGCACTTTTCCACCAAGCTGTATGCCATTTTTTTTGCATGGCTAGTTAGTGCATGGTCTCTAGAGCATGCAGCTTGAACCTCGGGTCCAAGATCCAAATGGTTTGGGAGCGACGGCGTTTCAACTTTTGCCCCAAGTACGAGTTTCGTGAGCATTTTCCCATAAAAGCACATGCCTTTCCTACCTTTGTCGCGCTTTTCCACCAAGCTGTATGCCATTTTTTTTGCATGGCTAGTTAGTGCATGGTCTCTAGAGCATGCAGCTTGAACCTCGGGTCCAAGATCCAAATGGTTTGGGAGCGACGGCGTTTCAACTTTTGCCCCAAGTACGAGTTTCGTGAGCATTTTCCCATAAAAGCACATGCCTTTCCTACCTTTGTCGCACTTTTCCACCAAGCTGTATGCCATTTTTTTTGCATGGCTAGTTAGTGCATGGTCTCTAGAACATGCAGCTTGAACCTCGGGTCCAAGATCCAAATGGTTTGGGAGCGACGGCGTTTCAACTTTTGCCCCAAGTACGAGTTTCGTGAGCATTTTCCCATAAAAGCACATGCCTTTCCTACCTTTGTCGCACTTTTCCACCAAGCTGTATGCCATTTTTTTTTGCATGGCTAGTTAGTGCATGGTCTCTAGAACATGCAGCTTGAACCTCGGGTCCAAGATCCAAATGGTTTGGGAGCGACGGCGTTTCAACTTTTGCCCCAAGTACGAGTTTCGTGAGCATTTTCCCATAAAAGCACATGCCTTTCCTACCTTTGTCGCACTTTTCCACCAAGCAGTATGCCATTTTTTTTTGCATGGCTAGTTAGTGCATGGTCTCTAGAGCATGCAGCTTGAACCTCGGGTCCAAGATCCAAATGGTTTGGGAGCGACGGCGTTTCAACTTTTGCCCCAAGTACGAGTTTCGTGAGCATTTTCCCATAAAAGCACATGCCTTTCCTACCTTTGTCGCGCTTTTCCACCAAGCTGTATGCCATTTTTTTCTGCATGGCTAGTTAGTGCATGGTCTCTAGAACATGCAGCTTGAACCTCGGGTCCAAGATCCAAATGGTTTGGGAGCGACGGCGTTTCAACTTTTGCCCCAAGTACGAGTTTCGTGAGCATTTTCCCATAAAAGCACATGCCTTTCCTACCTTTGTCGCACTTTTCCACCAAGCTGTATGCCATTTTTTTTGCATGGCTAGTTAGTGCATGGTCTCTAGAACATGCAGCTTGAACCTCGGGTCCAAGATCCAAATGGTTTGGGAGCGACGGCGTTTCAACTTTTGCCCCAAGTACGAGTTTCGTGAGCATTTTCCCATAAAAGCACATGCCTTTCCTACCTTTGTCGCACTTTTCCACCAAGCTGTATGCCATTTTTTTTTGCATGGCTAGTTAGTGCATGGTCTCTAGAACATGCAGCTTGAACCTCGGGTCCAAGATCCAAATGGTTTGGGAGCGACGGCGTTTCAACTTTTGCCCCAAGTACGAGTTTCGTGAGCATTTTCCCATAAAAGCACATGCCTTTCCTACCTTTGTCGCACTTTTCCACCAAGCTGTATGCCATTTTTTTTTGCATGGCTAGTTAGTGCATGGTCTCTAGAACATGCAGCTTGAACCTCGGGTCCAAGATCCAAATGGTTTGGGAGCGACGGCGTTTCAACTTTTGCCCCAAGTACGAGTTTCGTGAGCATTTTCCCATAAAAGCACATGCCTTTCCTACCTTTGTCGCGCTTTTCCACCAAGCTGTATGCCATTTTTTTTGCATGGCTAGTTAGTGCATGGTCTCTAGAGCATGCAGCTTGAACCTCGGGTCCAAGATCCAAATGGTTTGGGAGCGACGGCGTTTCAACTTTTGCCCCAAGTACGAGTTTCGTGAGCATTTTCCCATAAAAGCACATGCCTTTCCTACCTTTGTCGCACTTTTCCACCAAGCTGTATGCCATTTTTTTTGCATGGCTAGTTAGTGCATGGTCTCTAGAACATGCAGCTTGAACCTCGGGTCCAAGATCCAAATGGTTTGGGAGCGACGGCGTTTCAACTTTTGCCCCAAGTACGAGTTTCGTGAGCATTTTCCCATAAAAGCACATGCCTTTCCTACCTTTGTCGCACTTTTCCACCAAGCTGTATGCCATTTTTTTTGCATGGCTAGTTAGTGCATGGTCTCTAGAACATGCAGCTTGAACCTCGGGTCCAAGATCCAAATGGTTTGGGAGCGACGGCGTTTCAACTTTTGCCCCAAGTACGAGTTTCGTGAGCATTTTCCCATAAAAGCACATGCCTTTCCTACCTTTGTCGCGCTTTTCCACCAAGCTGTATGCCATTTTTTTCTGCATGGCTAGTTAGTGCATGGTCTCTAGAACATGCAGCTTGAACCTCGGGTCCAAGATCCAAATGGTTTGGGAGCGACGGCGTTTCAACTTTTGCCCCAAGTACGAGTTTCGTGAGCATTTTCCCATAAAAGCACATGCCTTTCCTACCTTTGTCGCACTTTTCCACCAAGCTGTATGCCATTTTTTTTTGCATGGCTAGTTAGTGCATGGTCTCTAGAGCATGCAGCTTGAACCTCGGGTCCAAGATCCAAATGGTTTGGGAGCGACGGCGTTTCAACTTTTGCCCCAAGTACGAGTTTCGTGAGCATTTTCCCATAAAAGCACATGCCTTTCCTACCTTTGTCGCACTTTTCCACCAAGCTGTATGCCATTTTTTTTGCATGGCTAGTTAGTGCATGGTCTCTAGAACATGCAGCTTGAACCTCGGGTCCAAGATCCAAATGGTTTGGGAGCGACGGCGTTTCAACTTTTGCCCCAAGTACGAGTTTCGTGAGCATTTTCCCATAAAAGCACATGCCTTTCCTACCTTTGTCGCACTTTTCCACCAAGCTGTATGCCATTTTTTTTGCATGGCTAGTTAGTGCATGGTCTCTAGAACATGCAGCTTGAACCTCGGGTCCAAGATCCAAATGGTTTGGGAGCGACGGCGTTTCAACTTTTGCCCCAAGTACGAGTTTCGTGAGCATTTTCCCATAAAAGCACATGCCTTTCCTACCTTTGTCGCACTTTTCCACCAAGCTGTATGCCATTTTTTTTGCATGGCTAGTTAGTGCATGGTCTCTAGAGCATGCAGCTTGAACCTCGGGTCCAAGATCCAAATGGTTTGGGAGCGACGGCGTTTCAACTTTTGCCCCAAGTACGAGTTTCGTGAGCATTTTCCCATAAAAGCACATGCCTTTCCTACCTTTGTCGCGCTTTTCCACCAAGCTGTATGCCATTTTTTTCTGCATGGCTAGTTAGTGCATGGTCTCTAGAACATGCAGCTTGAACCTCGGGTCCAAGATCCAAATGGTTTGGGAGCGACGGCGTTTCAACTTTTGCCCCAAGTACGAGTTTCGTGAGCATTTTCCCATAAAAGCACATGCCTTTCCTACCTTTGTCGCACTTTTCCACCAAGCTGTATGCCATTTTTTTTGCATGGCTAGTTAGTGCATGGTCTCTAGAACATGCAGCTTGAACCTCGGGTCCAAGATCCAAATGGTTTGGGAGCGACGGCGTTTCAACTTTTGCCCCAAGTACGAGTTTCGTGAGCATTTTCCCATAAAAGCACATGCCTTTCCTACCTTTGTCGCACTTTTCCACCAAGCTGTATGCCATTTTTTTTGCATGGCTAGTTAGTGCATGGTCTCTAGAGCATGCAGCTTGAACCTCGGGTCCAAGATCCAAATGGTTTGGGAGCGACGGCGTTTCAACTTTTGCCCCAAGTACGAGTTTCGTGAGCATTTTCCCATAAAAGCACATGCCTTTCCTACCTTTGTCGCGCTTTTCCACCAAGCTGTATGCCATTTTTTTCTGCATGGCTAGTTAGTGCATGGTCTCTAGAACATGCAGCTTGAACCTCGGGTCCAAGATCCAAATGGTTTGGGAGCGACGGCGTTTCAACTTTTGCCCCAAGTACGAGTTTCGTGAGCATTTTCCCATAAAAGCACATGCCTTTCCTACCTTTGTCGCGCTTTTCCACCAAGCTGTATGCCATTTTTTTCTGCATGGCTAGTTAGTGCATGGTCTCTAGAACATGCAGCTTGAACCTCGGGTCCAAGATCCAAATGGTTTGGGAGCGACGGCGTTTCAACTTTTGCCCCAAGTACGAGTTTCGTGAGCATTTTCCCATAAAAGCACATGCCTTTCCTACCTTTGTCGCGCTTTTCCACCAAGCTGTATGCCATTTTTTTCTGCATGGCTAGTTAGTGCATGGTCTCTAGAACATGCAGCTTGAACCTCGGGTCCAAGATCCAAATGGTTTGGGAGCGACGGCGTTTCAACTTTTGCCCCAAGTACGAGTTTCGTGAGCATTTTCCCATAAAAGCACATGCCTTTCCTACCTTTGTCGCACTTTTCCACCAAGCTGTATGCCATTTTTTTTGCATGGCTAGTTAGTGCATGGTCTCTAGAGCATGCAGCTTGAACCTCGGGTCCAAGATCCAAATGGTTTGGGAGCGACGGCGTTTCAACTTTTGCCCCAAGTACGAGTTTCGTGAGCATTTTCCCATAAAAGCACATGCCTTTCCTACCTTTGTCGCGCTTTTCCACCAAGCTGTATGCCATTTTTTTTGCATGGCTAGTTAGTGCATGGTCTCTAGAACATGCAGCTTGAACCTCGGGTCCAAGATCCAAATGGTTTGGGAGCGACGGCGTTTCAACTTTTGCCCCAAGTACGAGTTTCGTGAGCATTTTCCCATAAAAGCACATGCCTTTCCTACCTTTGTCGCACTTTTCCACCAAGCTGTATGCCATTTTTTTTGCATGGCTAGTTAGTGCATGGTCTCTAGAACATGCAGCTTGAACCTCGGGTCCAAGATCCAAATGGTTTGGGAGCGACGGCGTTTCAACTTTTGCCCCAAGTACGAGTTTCGTGAGCATTTTCCCATAAAAGCACATGCCTTTCCTACCTTTGTCGCACTTTTCCACCAAGCTGTATGCCATTTTTTTCTGCATGGCTAGTTAGTGCATGGTCTCTAGAGCATGCAGCTTGAACCTCGGGTCCAAGATCCAAATGGTTTGGGAGCGACGGCGTTTCAACTTTTGCCCCAAGTACGAGTTTCGTGAGCATTTTCCCATAAAAGCACATGCCTTTCCTACCTTTGTCGCGCTTTTCCACCAAGCTGTATGCCATTTTTTTCTGCATGGCTAGCTAGTGCATGGTCTCTAGAACATGCAGCTTGAACCTCGGGTCCAAGATCCAAATGGTTTGGGAGCGACGGCGTTTCAACTTTTGCCCCAAGTACGAGTTTCGTGAGCATTTTCCCATAAAAGCACATGCCTTTCCTACCTTTGTCGCACTTTTCCACCAAGCAGTATGCCATTTTTTTTGCATGGCTAGTTAGTGCATGGTCTCTAGAGCATGCAGCTTGAACCTCGGGTCCAAGATCCAAATGGTTTGGGAGCGACGGCGTTTCAACTTTTGCCCCAAGTACGAGTTTCGTGAGCATTTTCCCATAAAAGCACATGCCTTTCCTACCTTTGTCGCGCTTTTCCACCAAGCTGTATGCCATTTTTTTTGCATGGCTAGTTAGTGCATGGTCTCTAGAACATGCAGCTTGAACCTCGGGTCCAAGATCCAAATGGTTTGGGAGCGACGGCGTTTCAACTTTTGCCCCAAGTACGAGTTTCGTGAGCATTTTCCCATAAAAGCACATGCCTTTCCTACCTTTGTCGCGCTTTTCCACCAAGCTGTATGCCATTTTTTTCTGCATGGCTAGTTAGTGCATGGTCTCTAGAACATGCAGCTTGAACCTCGGGTCCAAGATCCAAATGGTTTGGGAGCGACGGCGTTTCAACTTTTGCCCCAAGTACGAGTTTCGTGAGCATTTTCCCATAAAAGCACATGCCTTTCCTACCTTTGTCGCGCTTTTCCACCAAGCTGTATGCCATTTTTTTTGCATGGCTAGTTAGTGCATGGTCTCTAGAGCATGCAGCTTGAACCTCGGGTCCAAGATCCAAATGGTTTGGGAGCGACGGCGTTTCAACTTTTGCCCCAAGTACGAGTTTCGTGAGCATTTTCCCATAAAAGCACATGCCTTTCCTACCTTTGTCGCACTTTTCCACCAAGCTGTATGCCATTTTTTTTGCATGGCTAGTTAGTGCATGGTCTCTAGAGCATGCAGCTTGAACCTCGGGTCCAAGATCCAAATGGTTTGGGAGCGACGGCGTTTCAACTTTTGCCCCAAGTACGAGTTTCGTGAGCATTTTCCCATAAAAGCACATGCCTTTCCTACCTTTGTCGCACTTTTCCACCAAGCTGTATGCCATTTTTTTCTGCATGGCTAGTTAGTGCATGGTCTCTAGAACATGCAGCTTGAACCTCGGGTCCAAGATCCAAATGGTTTGGGAGCGACGGCGTTTCAACTTTTGCCCCAAGTACGAGTTTCGTGAGCATTTTCCCATAAAAGCACATGCCTTTCCTACCTTTGTCGCACTTTTCCACCAAGCAGTATGCCATTTTTTTTGCATGGCTAGTTAGTGCATGGTCTCTAGAGCATGCAGCTTGAACCTCGGGTCCAAGATCCAAATGGTTTGGGAGCGACGGCGTTTCAACTTTTGCCCCAAGTACGAGTTTCGTGAGCATTTTCCCATAAAAGCACATGCCTTTCCTACCTTTGTCGCGCTTTTCCACCAAGCTGTATGCCATTTTTTTTGCATGGCTAGTTAGTGCATGGTCTCTAGAACATGCAGCTTGAACCTCGGGTCCAAGATCCAAATGGTTTGGGAGCGACGGCGTTTCAACTTTTGCCCCAAGTACGAGTTTCGTGAGCATTTTCCCATAAAAGCACATGCCTTTCCTACCTTTGTCGCACTTTTCCACCAAGCTGTATGCCATTTTTTTTGCATGGCTAGTTAGTGCATGGTCTCTAGAGCATGCAGCTTGAACCTCGGGTCCAAGATCCAAATGGTTTGGGAGCGACGGCGTTTCAACTTTTGCCCCAAGTACGAGTTTCGTGAGCATTTTCCCATAAAAGCACATGCCTTTCCTACCTTTGTCGCACTTTTCCACCAAGCTGTATGCCATTTTTTTCTGCATGGCTAGTTAGTGCATGGTCTCTAGAACATGCAGCTTGAACCTCGGGTCCAAGATCCAAATGGTTTGGGAGCGACGGCGTTTCAACTTTTGCCCCAAGTACGAGTTTCGTGAGCATTTTCCCATAAAAGCACATGCCTTTCCTACCTTTGTCGCACTTTTCCACCAAGCTGTATGCCATTTTTTTTGCATGGCTAGTTAGTGCATGGTCTCTAGAGCATGCAGCTTGAACCTCGGGTCCAAGATCCAAATGGTTTGGGAGCGACGGCGTTTCAACTTTTGCCCCAAGTACGAGTTTCGTGAGCATTTTCCCATAAAAGCACATGCCTTTCCTACCTTTGTCGCGCTTTTCCACCAAGCTGTATGCCATTTTTTTTGCATGGCTAGTTAGTGCATGGTCTCTAGAGCATGCAGCTTGAACCTCGGGTCCAAGATCCAAATGGTTTGGGAGCGACGGCGTTTCAACTTTTGCCCCAAGTACGAGTTTCGTGAGCATTTTCCCATAAAAGCACATGCCTTTCCTACCTTTGTCGCACTTTTCCACCAAGCTGTATGCCATTTTTTTTGCATGGCTAGTTAGTGCATGGTCTCTAGAACATGCAGCTTGAACCTCGGGTCCAAGATCCAAATGGTTTGGGAGCGACGGCGTTTCAACTTTTGCCCCAAGTACGAGTTTCGTGAGCATTTTCCCATAAAAGCACATGCCTTTCCTACCTTTGTCGCACTTTTCCACCAAGCTGTATGCCATTTTTTTTGCATGGCTAGTTAGTGCATGGTCTCTAGAGCATGCAGCTTGAACCTCGGGTCCAAGATCCAAATGGTTTGGGAGCGACGGCGTTTCAACTTTTGCCCCAAGTACGAGTTTCGTGAGCATTTTCCCATAAAAGCACATGCCTTTCCTACCTTTGTCGCGCTTTTCCACCAAGCTGTATGCCATTTTTTTTGCATGGCTAGTTAGTGCATGGTCTCTAGAGCATGCAGCTTGAACCTCGGGTCCAAGATCCAAATGGTTTGGGAGCGACGGCGTTTCAACTTTTGCCCCAAGTACGAGTTTCGTGAGCATTTTCCCATAAAAGCACATGCCTTTCCTACCTTTGTCGCACTTTTCCACCAAGCTGTATGCCATTTTTTTTGCATGGCTAGTTAGTGCATGGTCTCTAGAGCATGCAGCTTGAACCTCGGGTCCAAGATCCAAATGGTTTGGGAGCGACGGCGTTTCAACTTTTGCCCCAAGTACGAGTTTCGTGAGCATTTTCCCATAAAAGCACATGCCTTTCCTACCTTTGTCGCGCTTTTCCACCAAGCTGTATGCCATTTTTTTCTGCATGGCTAGTTAGTGCATGGTCTCTAGAACATGCAGCTTGAACCTCGGGTCCAAGATCCAAATGGTTTGGGAGCGACGGCGTTTCAACTTTTGCCCCAAGTACGAGTTTCGTGAGCATTTTCCCATAAAAGCACATGCCTTTCCTACCTTTGTCGCACTTTTCCACCAAGCTGTATGCCATTTTTTTTGCATGGCTAGTTAGTGCATGGTCTCTAGAACATGCAGCTTGAACCTCGGGTCCAAGATCCAAATGGTTTGGGAGCGACGGCGTTTCAACTTTTGCCCCAAGTACGAGTTTCGTGAGCATTTTCCCATAAAAGCACATGCCTTTCCTACCTTTGTCGCACTTTTCCACCAAGCAGTATGCCATTTTTTTTGCATGGCTAGTTAGTGCATGGTCTCTAGAGCATGCAGCTTGAACCTCGGGTCCAAGATCCAAATGGTTTGGGAGCGACGGCGTTTCAACTTTTGCCCCAAGTACGAGTTTCGTGAGCATTTTCCCATAAAAGCACATGCCTTTCCTACCTTTGTCGCGCTTTTCCACCAAGCTGTATGCCATTTTTTTTGCATGGCTAGTTAGTGCATGGTCTCTAGAACATGCAGCTTGAACCTCGGGTCCAAGATCCAAATGGTTTGGGAGCGACGGCGTTTCAACTTTTGCCCCAAGTACGAGTTTCGTGAGCATTTTCCCATAAAAGCACATGCCTTTCCTACCTTTGTCGCACTTTTCCACCAAGCAGTATGCCATTTTTTTTGCATGGCTAGTTAGTGCATGGTCTCTAGAGCATGCAGCTTGAACCTCGGGTCCAAGATCCAAATGGTTTGGGAGCGACGGCGTTTCAACTTTTGCCCCAAGTACGAGTTTCGTGAGCATTTTCCCATAAAAGCACATGCCTTTCCTACCTTTGTCGCACTTTTCCACCAAGCTGTATGCCATTTTTTTTGCATGGCTAGTTAGTGCATGGTCTCTAGAACATGCAGCTTGAACCTCGGGTCCAAGATCCAAATGGTTTGGGAGCGACGGCGTTTCAACTTTTGCCCCAAGTACGAGTTTCGTGAGCATTTTCCCATAAAAGCACATGCCTTTCCTACCTTTGTCGCACTTTTCCACCAAGCTGTATGCCATTTTTTTTTGCATGGCTAGTTAGTGCATGGTCTCTAGAACATGCAGCTTGAACCTCGGGTCCAAGATCCAAATGGTTTGGGAGCGACGGCGTTTCAACTTTTGCCCCAAGTACGAGTTTCGTGAGCATTTTCCCATAAAAGCACATGCCTTTCCTACCTTTGTCGCGCTTTTCCACCAAGCAGTATGCCATTTTTTTTGCATGGCTAGTTAGTGCATGGTCTCTAGAACATGCAGCTTGAACCTCGGGTCCAAGATCCAAATGGTTTGGGAGCGACGGCGTTTCAACTTTTGCCCCAAGTACGAGTTTCGTGAGCATTTTCCCATAAAAGCACATGCCTTTCCTACCTTTGTCGCGCTTTTCCACCAAGCTGTATGCCATTTTTTTTGCATGGCTAGTTAGTGCATGGTCTCTAGAGCATGCAGCTTGAACCTCGGGTCCAAGATCCAAATGGTTTGGGAGCGACGGCGTTTCAACTTTTGCCCCAAGTACGAGTTTCGTGAGCATTTTCCCATAAAAGCACATGCCTTTCCTACCTTTGTCGCACTTTTCCACCAAGCAGTATGCCATATTTTTTTGCATGGCTAGTTAGTGCATGGTCTCTAGAGCATGCAGCTTGAACCTCGGGTCCAAGATCCAAATGGTTTGGGAGCGACGGCGTTTCAACTTTTGCCCCAAGTACGAGTTTCGTGAGCATTTTCCCATAAAAGCACATGCCTTTCCTACCTTTGTCGCGCTTTTCCACCAAGCTGTATGCCATTTTTTTTGCATGGCTAGTTAGTGCATGGTCTCTAGAACATGCAGCTTGAACCTCGGGTCCAAGATCCAAATGGTTTGGGAGCGACGGCGTTTCAACTTTTGCCCCAAGTACGAGTTTCGTGAGCATTTTCCCATAAAAGCACATGCCTTTCCTACCTTTGTCGCGCTTTTCCACCAAGCTGTATGCCATTTGTTTTTGCATGGCTAGTTAGTGCATGGTCTCTAGAACATGCAGCTTGAACCTCGGGTCCAAGATCCAAATGGTTTGGGAGCGACGGCGTTTCAACTTTTGCCCCAAGTACGAGTTTCGTGAGCATTTTCCCATAAAAGCACATGCCTTTCCTACCTTTGTCGCACTTTTCCACCAAGCAGTATGCCATTTTTTTTGCATGGCTAGTTAGTGCATGGTCTCTAGAGCATGCAGCTTGAACCTCGGGTCCAAGATCCAAATGGTTTGGGAGCGACGGCGTTTCAACTTTTGCCCCAAGTACGAGTTTCGTGAGCATTTTCCCATAAAAGCACATGCCTTTCCTACCTTTGTCGCGCTTTTCCACCAAGCTGTATGCCATTTTTTTTGCATGGCTAGTTAGTGCATGGTCTCTAGAGCATGCAGCTTGAACCTCGGGTCCAAGATCCAAATGGTTTGGGAGCGACGGCGTTTCAACTTTTGCCCCAAGTACGAGTTTCGTGAGCATTTTCCCATAAAAGCACATGCCTTTCCTACCTTTGTCGCGCTTTTCCACCAAGCTGTATGCCATTTTTTTTGCATGGCTAGTTAGTGCATGGTCTCTAGAACATGCAGCTTGAACCTCGGGTCCAAGATCCAAATGGTTTGGGAGCGACGGCGTTTCAACTTTTGCCCCAAGTACGAGTTTCGTGAGCATTTTCCCATAAAAGCACATGCCTTTCCTACCTTTGTCGCGCTTTTCCACCAAGCTGTATGCCATTTTTTTTGCATGGCTAGTTAGTGCATGGTCTCTAGAGCATGCAGCTTGAACCTCGGGTCCAAGATCCAAATGGTTTGGGAGCGACGGCGTTTCAACTTTTGCCCCAAGTACGAGTTTCGTGAGCATTTTCCCATAAAAGCACATGCCTTTCCTACCTTTGTCGCGCTTTTCCACCAAGCTGTATGCCATATTTTTTTGCATGGCTAGTTAGTGCATGGTCTCTAGAGCATGCAGCTTGAACCTCGGGTCCAAGATCCAAATGGTTTGGGAGCGACGGCGTTTCAACTTTTGCCCCAAGTACGAGTTTCGTGAGCATTTTCCCATAAAAGCACATGCCTTTCCTACCTTTGTCGCGCTTTTCCACCAAGCTGTATGCCATTTTTTTCTGCATGGCTAGTTAGTGCATGGTCTCTAGAACATGCAGCTTGAACCTCGGGTCCAAGATCCAAATGGTTTGGGAGCGACGGCGTTTCAACTTTTGCCCCAAGTACGAGTTTCGTGAGCATTTTCCCATAAAAGCACATGCCTTTCCTACCTTTGTCGCGCTTTTCCACCAAGCAGTATGCCATTTTTTTTGCATGGCTAGTTAGTGCATGGTCTCTAGAACATGCAGCTTGAACCTCGGGTCCAAGATCCAAATGGTTTGGGAGCGACGGCGTTTCAACTTTTGCCCCAAGTACGAGTTTCGTGAGCATTTTCCCATAAAAGCACATGCCTTTCCTACCTTTGTCGCACTTTTCCACCAAGCTGTATGCCATTTTTTTTGCATGGCTAGTTAGTGCATGGTCTCTAGAGCATGCAGCTTGAACCTCGGGTCCAAGATCCAAATGGTTTGGGAGCGACGGCGTTTCAACTTTTGCCCCAAGTACGAGTTTCGTGAGCATTTTCCCATAAAAGCACATGCCTTTCCTACCTTTGTCGCGCTTTTCCACCAAGCTGTATGCCATTTTTTTTGCATGGCTAGTTAGTGCATGGTCTCTAGAGCATGCAGCTTGAACCTCGGGTCCAAGATCCAAATGGTTTGGGAGCGACGGCGTTTCAACTTTTGCCCCAAGTACGAGTTTCGTGAGCATTTTCCCATAAAAGCACATGCCTTTCCTACCTTTGTCGCACTTTTCCACCAAGCAGTATGCCATTTTTTTTTGCATGGCTAGTTAGTGCATGGTCTCTAGAGCATGCAGCTTGAACCTCGGGTCCAAGATCCAAATGGTTTGGGAGCGACGGCGTTTCAACTTTTGCCCCAAGTACGAGTTTCGTGAGCATTTTCCCATAAAAGCACATGCCTTTCCTACCTTTGTCGCGCTTTTCCACCAAGCTGTATGCCATTTGTTTTTGCATGGCTAGTTAGTGCATGGTCTCTAGAACATGCAGCTTGAACCTCGGGTCCAAGATCCAAATGGTTTGGGAGCGACGGCGTTTCAACTTTTGCCCCAAGTACGAGTTTCGTGAGCATTTTCCCATAAAAGCACATGCCTTTCCTACCTTTGTCGCGCTTTTCCACCAAGCTGTATGCCATTTTTTTTGCATGGCTAGTTAGTGCATGGTCTCTAGAGCATGCAGCTTGAACCTCGGGTCCAAGATCCAAATGGTTTGGGAGCGACGGCGTTTCAACTTTTGCCCCAAGTACGAGTTTCGTGAGCATTTTCCCATAAAAGCACATGCCTTTCCTACCTTTGTCGCGCTTTTCCACCAAGCTGTATGCCATTTTTTTTGCATGGCTAGTTAGTGCATGGTCTCTAGAGCATGCAGCTTGAACCTCGGGTCCAAGATCCAAATGGTTTGGGAGCGACGGCGTTTCAACTTTTGCCCCAAGTACGAGTTTCGTGAGCATTTTCCCATAAAAGCACATGCCTTTCCTACCTTTGTCGCACTTTTCCACCAAGCTGTATGCCATTTTTTTTGCATGGCTAGTTAGTGCATGGTCTCTAGAGCATGCAGCTTGAACCTCGGGTCCAAGATCCAAATGGTTTGGGAGCGACGGCGTTTCAACTTTTGCCCCAAGTACGAGTTTCGTGAGCATTTTCCCATAAAAGCACATGCCTTTCCTACCTTTGTCGCGCTTTTCCACCAAGCTGTATGCCATTTTTTTTGCATGGCTAGTTAGTGCATGGTCTCTAGAGCATGCAGCTTGAACCTCGGGTCCAAGATCCAAATGGTTTGGGAGCGACGGCGTTTCAACTTTTGCCCCAAGTACGAGTTTCGTGAGCATTTTCCCATAAAAGCACATGCCTTTCCTACCTTTGTCGCACTTTTCCACCAAGCTGTATGCCATTTTTTTTGCATGGCTAGTTAGTGCATGGTCTCTAGAACATGCAGCTTGAACCTCGGGTCCAAGATCCAAATGGTTTGGGAGCGACGGCGTTTCAACTTTTGCCCCAAGTACGAGTTTCGTGAGCATTTTCCCATAAAAGCACATGCCTTTCCTACCTTTGTCGCACTTTTCCACCAAGCAGTATGCCATTTTTTTTGCATGGCTAGTTAGTGCATGGTCTCTAGAGCATGCAGCTTGAACCTCGGGTCCAAGATCCAAATGGTTTGGGAGCGACGGCGTTTCAACTTTTGCCCCAAGTACGAGTTTCGTGAGCATTTTCCCATAAAAGCACATGCCTTTCCTACCTTTGTCGCGCTTTTCCACCAAGCTGTATGCCATTTTTTTTGCATGGCTAGTTAGTGCATGGTCTCTAGAACATGCAGCTTGAACCTCGGGTCCAAGATCCAAATGGTTTGGGAGCGACGGCGTTTCAACTTTTGCCCCAAGTACGAGTTTCGTGAGCATTTTCCCATAAAAGCACATGCCTTTCCTACCTTTGTCGCGCTTTTCCACCAAGCTGTATGCCATTTGTTTTTGCATGGCTAGTTAGTGCATGGTCTCTAGAACATGCAGCTTGAACCTCGGGTCCAAGATCCAAATGGTTTGGGAGCGACGGCGTTTCAACTTTTGCCCCAAGTACGAGTTTCGTGAGCATTTTCCCATAAAAGCACATGCCTTTCCTACCTTTGTCGCGCTTTTCCACCAAGCAGTATGCCATATTTTTTTGCATGGCTAGTTAGTGCATGGTCTCTAGAGCATGCAGCTTGAACCTCGGGTCCAAGATCCAAATGGTTTGGGAGCGACGGCGTTTCAACTTTTGCCCCAAGTACGAGTTTCGTGAGCATTTTCCCATAAAAGCACATGCCTTTCCTACCTTTGTCGCACTTTTCCACCAAGCTGTATGCCATTTTTTTTGCATGGCTAGTTAGTGCATGGTCTCTAGAACATGCAGCTTGAACCTCGGGTCCAAGATCCAAATGGTTTGGGAGCGACGGCGTTTCAACTTTTGCCCCAAGTACGAGTTTCGTGAGCATTTTCCCATAAAAGCACATGCCTTTCCTACCTTTGTCGCACTTTTCCACCAAGCTGTATGCCATTTTTTTTTGCATGGCTAGTTAGTGCATGGTCTCTAGAGCATGCAGCTTGAACCTCGGGTCCAAGATCCAAATGGTTTGGGAGCGACGGCGTTTCAACTTTTGCCCCAAGTACGAGTTTCGTGAGCATTTTCCCATAAAAGCACATGCCTTTCCTACCTTTGTCGCGCTTTTCCACCAAGCTGTATGCCATTTTTTTTGCATGGCTAGTTAGTGCATGGTCTCTAGAACATGCAGCTTGAACCTCGGGTCCAAGATCCAAATGGTTTGGGAGCGACGGCGTTTCAACTTTTGCCCCAAGTACGAGTTTCGTGAGCATTTTCCCATAAAAGCACATGCCTTTCCTACCTTTGTCGCACTTTTCCACCAAGCTGTATGCCATTTTTTTTGCATGGCTAGTTAGTGCATGGTCTCTAGAGCATGCAGCTTGAACCTCGGGTCCAAGATCCAAATGGTTTGGGAGCGACGGCGTTTCAACTTTTGCCCCAAGTACGAGTTTCGTGAGCATTTTCCCATAAAAGCACATGCCTTTCCTACCTTTGTCGCGCTTTTCCACCAAGCTGTATGCCATTTTTTTTGCATGGCTAGTTAGTGCATGGTCTCTAGAGCATGCAGCTTGAACCTCGGGTCCAAGATCCAAATGGTTTGGGAGCGACGGCGTTTCAACTTTTGCCCCAAGTACGAGTTTCGTGAGCATTTTCCCATAAAAGCACATGCCTTTCCTACCTTTGTCGCACTTTTCCACCAAGCTGTATGCCATTTTTTTTGCATGGCTAGTTAGTGCATGGTCTCTAGAACATGCAGCTTGAACCTCGGGTCCAAGATCCAAATGGTTTGGGAGCGACGGCGTTTCAACTTTTGCCCCAAGTACGAGTTTCGTGAGCATTTTCCCATAAAAGCACATGCCTTTCCTACCTTTGTCGCACTTTTCCACCAAGCTGTATGCCATTTTTTTTGCATGGCTAGTTAGTGCATGGTCTCTAGAACATGCAGCTTGAACCTCGGGTCCAAGATCCAAATGGTTTGGGAGCGACGGCGTTTCAACTTTTGCCCCAAGTACGAGTTTCGTGAGCATTTTCCCATAAAAGCACATGCCTTTCCTACCTTTGTCGCGCTTTTCCACCAAGCTGTATGCCATTTTTTTCTGCATGGCTAGTTAGTGCATGGTCTCTAGAGCATGCAGCTTGAACCTCGGGTCCAAGATCCAAATGGTTTGGGAGCGACGGCGTTTCAACTTTTGCCCCAAGTACGAGTTTCGTGAGCATTTTCCCATAAAAGCACATGCCTTTCCTACCTTTGTCGCACTTTTCCACCAAGCTGTATGCCATTTTTTTTGCATGGCTAGTTAGTGCATGGTCTCTAGAACATGCAGCTTGAACCTCGGGTCCAAGATCCAAATGGTTTGGGAGCGACGGCGTTTCAACTTTTGCCCCAAGTACGAGTTTCGTGAGCATTTTCCCATAAAAGCACATGCCTTTCCTACCTTTGTCGCGCTTTTCCACCAAGCTGTATGCCATTTTTTTTGCATGGCTAGTTAGTGCATGGTCTCTAGAACATGCAGCTTGAACCTCGGGTCCAAGATCCAAATGGTTTGGGAGCGACGGCGTTTCAACTTTTGCCCCAAGTACGAGTTTCGTGAGCATTTTCCCATAAAAGCACATGCCTTTCCTACCTTTGTCGCACTTTTCCACCAAGCAGTATGCCATATTTTTTTGCATGGCTAGTTAGTGCATGGTCTCTAGAGCATGCAGCTTGAACCTCGGGTCCAAGATCCAAATGGTTTGGGAGCGACGGCGTTTCAACTTTTGCCCCAAGTACGAGTTTCGTGAGCATTTTCCCATAAAAGCACATGCCTTTCCTACCTTTGTCGCACTTTTCCACCAAGCTGTATGCCATTTTTTTTTGCATGGCTAGTTAGTGCATGGTCTCTAGAGCATGCAGCTTGAACCTCGGGTCCAAGATCCAAATGGTTTGGGAGCGACGGCGTTTCAACTTTTGCCCCAAGTACGAGTTTCGTGAGCATTTTCCCATAAAAGCACATGCCTTTCCTACCTTTGTCGCGCTTTTCCACCAAGCTGTATGCCATTTTTTTCTGCATGGCTAGTTAGTGCATGGTCTCTAGAACATGCAGCTTGAACCTCGGGTCCAAGATCCAAATGGTTTGGGAGCGACGGCGTTTCAACTTTTGCCCCAAGTACGAGTTTCGTGAGCATTTTCCCATAAAAGCACATGCCTTTCCTACCTTTGTCGCACTTTTCCACCAAGCTGTATGCCATTTTTTTTGCATGGCTAGTTAGTGCATGGTCTCTAGAGCATGCAGCTTGAACCTCGGGTCCAAGATCCAAATGGTTTGGGAGCGACGGCGTTTCAACTTTTGCCCCAAGTACGAGTTTCGTGAGCATTTTCCCATAAAAGCACATGCCTTTCCTACCTTTGTCGCACTTTTCCACCAAGCTGTATGCCATTTTTTTTGCATGGCTAGTTAGTGCATGGTCTCTAGAGCATGCAGCTTGAACCTCGGGTCCAAGATCCAAATGGTTTGGGAGCGACGGCGTTTCAACTTTTGCCCCAAGTACGAGTTTCGTGAGCATTTTCCCATAAAAGCACATGCCTTTCCTACCTTTGTCGCACTTTTCCACCAAGCTGTATGCCATTTTTTTTGCATGGCTAGTTAGTGCATGGTCTCTAGAACATGCAGCTTGAACCTCGGGTCCAAGATCCAAATGGTTTGGGAGCGACGGCGTTTCAACTTTTGCCCCAAGTACGAGTTTCGTGAGCATTTTCCCATAAAAGCACATGCCTTTCCTACCTTTGTCGCACTTTTCCACCAAGCTGTATGCCATTTTTTTTGCATGGCTAGTTAGTGCATGGTCTCTAGAGCATGCAGCTTGAACCTCGGGTCCAAGATCCAAATGGTTTGGGAGCGACGGCGTTTCAACTTTTGCCCCAAGTACGAGTTTCGTGAGCATTTTCCCATAAAAGCACATGCCTTTCCTACCTTTGTCGCACTTTTCCACCAAGCTGTATGCCATTTTTTTTTGCATGGCTAGTTAGTGCATGGTCTCTAGAGCATGCAGCTTGAACCTCGGGTCCAAGATCCAAATGGTTTGGGAGCGACGGCGTTTCAACTTTTGCCCCAAGTACGAGTTTCGTGAGCATTTTCCCATAAAAGCACATGCCTTTCCTACCTTTGTCGCACTTTTCCACCAAGCTGTATGCCATTTTTTTTTGCATGGCTAGTTAGTGCATGGTCTCTAGAGCATGCAGCTTGAACCTCGGGTCCAAGATCCAAATGGTTTGGGAGCGACGGCGTTTCAACTTTTGCCCCAAGTACGAGTTTCGTGAGCATTTTCCCATAAAAGCACATGCCTTTCCTACCTTTGTCGCGCTTTTCCACCAAGCTGTATGCCATTTTTTTTGCATGGCTAGTTAGTGCATGGTCTCTAGAACATGCAGCTTGAACCTCGGGTCCAAGATCCAAATGGTTTGGGAGCGACGGCGTTTCAACTTTTGCCCCAAGTACGAGTTTCGTGAGCATTTTCCCATAAAAGCACATGCCTTTCCTACCTTTGTCGCACTTTTCCACCAAGCTGTATGCCATTTTTTTTGCATGGCTAGTTAGTGCATGGTCTCTAGAGCATGCAGCTTGAACCTCGGGTCCAAGATCCAAATGGTTTGGGAGCGACGGCGTTTCAACTTTTGCCCCAAGTACGAGTTTCGTGAGCATTTTCCCATAAAAGCACATGCCTTTCCTACCTTTGTCGCACTTTTCCACCAAGCTGTATGCCATTTTTTTTTGCATGGCTAGTTAGTGCATGGTCTCTAGAGCATGCAGCTTGAACCTCGGGTCCAAGATCCAAATGGTTTGGGAGCGACGGCGTTTCAACTTTTGCCCCAAGTACGAGTTTCGTGAGCATTTTCCCATAAAAGCACATGCCTTTCCTACCTTTGTCGCACTTTTCCACCAAGCTGTATGCCATTTTTTTTGCATGGCTAGTTAGTGCATGGTCTCTAGAGCATGCAGCTTGAACCTCGGGTCCAAGATCCAAATGGTTTGGGAGCGACGGCGTTTCAACTTTTGCCCCAAGTACGAGTTTCGTGAGCATTTTCCCATAAAAGCACATGCCTTTCCTACCTTTGTCGCACTTTTCCACCAAGCTGTATGCCATTTTTTTTGCATGGCTAGTTAGTGCATGGTCTCTAGAGCATGCAGCTTGAACCTCGGGTCCAAGATCCAAATGGTTTGGGAGCGACGGCGTTTCAACTTTTGCCCCAAGTACGAGTTTCGTGAGCATTTTCCCATAAAAGCACATGCCTTTCCTACCTTTGTCGCACTTTTCCACCAAGCTGTATGCCATTTTTTTTGCATGGCTAGTTAGTGCATGGTCTCTAGAGCATGCAGCTTGAACCTCGGGTCCAAGATCCAAATGGTTTGGGAGCGACGGCGTTTCAACTTTTGCCCCAAGTACGAGTTTCGTGAGCATTTTCCCATAAAAGCACATGCCTTTCCTACCTTTGTCGCACTTTTCCACCAAGCTGTATGCCATTTTTTTTTGCATGGCTAGTTAGTGCATGGTCTCTAGAGCATGCAGCTTGAACCTCGGGTCCAAGATCCAAATGGTTTGGGAGCGACGGCGTTTCAACTTTTGCCCCAAGTACGAGTTTCGTGAGCATTTTCCCATAAAAGCACATGCCTTTCCTACCTTTGTCGCACTTTTCCACCAAGCTGTATGCCATTTTTTTTGCATGGCTAGTTAGTGCATGGTCTCTAGAGCATGCAGCTTGAACCTCGGGTCCAAGATCCAAATGGTTTGGGAGCGACGGCGTTTCAACTTTTGCCCCAAGTACGAGTTTCGTGAGCATTTTCCCATAAAAGCACATGCCTTTCCTACCTTTGTCGCACTTTTCCACCAAGCTGTATGCCATTTTTTTTGCATGGCTAGTTAGTGCATGGTCTCTAGAGCATGCAGCTTGAACCTCGGGTCCAAGATCCAAATGGTTTGGGAGCGACGGCGTTTCAACTTTTGCCCCAAGTACGAGTTTCGTGAGCATTTTCCCATAAAAGCACATGCCTTTCCTACCTTTGTCGCACTTTTCCACCAAGCTGTATGCCATTTTTTTTTGCATGGCTAGTTAGTGCATGGTCTCTAGAGCATGCAGCTTGAACCTCGGGTCCAAGATCCAAATGGTTTGGGAGCGACGGCGTTTCAACTTTTGCCCCAAGTACGAGTTTCGTGAGCATTTTCCCATAAAAGCACATGCCTTTCCTACCTTTGTCGCACTTTTCCACCAAGCTGTATGCCATTTTTTTTGCATGGCTAGTTAGTGCATGGTCTCTAGAGCATGCAGCTTGAACCTCGGGTCCAAGATCCAAATGGTTTGGGAGCGACGGCGTTTCAACTTTTGCCCCAAGTACGAGTTTCGTGAGCATTTTCCCATAAAAGCACATGCCTTTCCTACCTTTGTCGCGCTTTTCCACCAAGCTGTATGCCATTTTTTTTGCATGGCTAGTTAGTGCATGGTCTCTAGAGCATGCAGCTTGAACCTCGGGTCCAAGATCCAAATGGTTTGGGAGCGACGGCGTTTCAACTTTTGCCCCAAGTACGAGTTTCGTGAGCATTTTCCCATAAAAGCACATGCCTTTCCTACCTTTGTCGCACTTTTCCACCAAGCTGTATGCCATTTTTTTTTGCATGGCTAGTTAGTGCATGGTCTCTAGAGCATGCAGCTTGAACCTCGGGTCCAAGATCCAAATGGTTTGGGAGCGACGGCGTTTCAACTTTTGCCCCAAGTACGAGTTTCGTGAGCATTTTCCCATAAAAGCACATGCCTTTCCTACCTTTGTCGCACTTTTCCACCAAGCTGTATGCCATTTTTTTTGCATGGCTAGTTAGTGCATGGTCTCTAGAGCATGCAGCTTGAACCTCGGGTCCAAGATCCAAATGGTTTGGGAGCGACGGCGTTTCAACTTTTGCCCCAAGTACGAGTTTCGTGAGCATTTTCCCATAAAAGCACATGCCTTTCCTACCTTTGTCGCACTTTTCCACCAAGCTGTATGCCATTTTTTTTGCATGGCTAGTTAGTGCATGGTCTCTAGAGCATGCAGCTTGAACCTCGGGTCCAAGATCCAAATGGTTTGGGAGCGACGGCGTTTCAACTTTTGCCCCAAGTACGAGTTTCGTGAGCATTTTCCCATAAAAGCACATGCCTTTCCTACCTTTGTCGCACTTTTCCACCAAGCTGTATGCCATTTTTTTTGCATGGCTAGTTAGTGCATGGTCTCTAGAGCATGCAGCTTGAACCTCGGGTCCAAGATCCAAATGGTTTGGGAGCGACGGCGTTTCAACTTTTGCCCCAAGTACGAGTTTCGTGAGCATTTTCCCATAAAAGCACATGCCTTTCCTACCTTTGTCGCACTTTTCCACCAAGCTGTATGCCATTTTTTTTGCATGGCTAGTTAGTGCATGGTCTCTAGAGCATGCAGCTTGAACCTCGGGTCCAAGATCCAAATGGTTTGGGAGCGACGGCGTTTCAACTTTTGCCCCAAGTACGAGTTTCGTGAGCATTTTCCCATAAAAGCACATGCCTTCCTACCTTTGTCGCACTTTTCCACCAAGCTGTATGCCATTTTTTTTGCATGGCTAGTTAGTGCATGGTCTCTAGAGCATGCAGCTTGAACCTCGGGTCCAAGATCCAAATGGTTTGGGAGCGACGGCGTTTCAACTTTTGCCCCAAGTACGAGTTTCGTGAGCATTTTCCCATAAAAGCACATGCCTTCCTACCTTTGTCGCACTTTTCCACCAAGCTGTATGCCATTTTTTTTTGCATGGCTAGTTAGTGCATGGTCTCTAGAGCATGCAGCTTGAACCTCGGGTCCAAGATCCAAATGGTTTGGGAGCGACGGCGTTTCAACTTTTGCCCCAAGTACGAGTTTCGTGAGCATTTTCCCATAAAAGCACATGCTCTTCCTACCTTTGTCGCACTTTTCCACCAAGCTGTATGCCATTTTTTTTGCATGGCTAGTTAGTGCATGGTCTCTAGAGCATGCAGCTTGAACCTCGGGTCCAAGATCCAAATGGTTTGGGAGCGACGGCGTTTCAACTTTTGCCCCAAGTACGAGTTCGTGAGCATTTTCCCATAAAAGCACATGCCTTTCCTACCTTTGTCGCACTTTTCCACCAAGCTGTATGCCATTTTTTTTTGCATGGCTAGTTAGTGCATGGTCTCTAGAGCATGCAGCTTGAACCTCGGGTCCAAGATCCAAATGGTTTGGGAGCGACGGCGTTTCAACTTTTGCCCCAAGTACGAGTTTCGTGAGCATTTTCCCATAAAAGCACATGCCTTTCCTACCTTTGTCGCACTTTTCCACCAAGCTGTATGCCATTTTTTTTGCATGGCTAGTTAGTGCATGGTCTCTAGAGCATGCAGCTTGAACCTCGGGTCCAAGATCCAAATGGTTTGGGAGCGACGGCGTTTCAACTTTTGCCCCAAGTACGAGTTTCGTGAGCATTTTCCCATAAAAGCACATGCCTTTCCTACCTTTGTCGCACTTTTCCACCAAGCTGTATGCCATTTTTTTTGCATGGCTAGTTAGTGCATGGTCTCTAGAGCATGCAGCTTGAACCTCGGGTCCAAGATCCAAATGGTTTGGGAGCGACGGCGTTTCAACTTTTGCCCCAAGTACGAGTTTCGTGAGCATTTTCCCATAAAAGCACATGCTCTTCCTACCTTTGTCGCACTTTTCCACCAAGCTGTATGCCATTTTTTTCTGCATGGCTAGTTAGTGCATGGTCTCTAGAGCATGCAGCTTGAACCTCGGGTCCAAGATCCAAATGGTTTGGGAGCGACGGCGTTTCAACTTTTGCCCCAAGTACGAGTTTCGTGAGCATTTTCCCATAAAAGCACATGCCTTTCCTACCTTTGTCGCGCTTTTCCACCAAGCTGTATGCCATTTTTTTTGCATGGCTAGTTAGTGCATGGTCTCTAGAGCATGCAGCTTGAACCTCGGGTCCAAGATCCAAATGGTTTGGGAGCGACGGCGTTTCAACTTTTGCCCCAAGTACGAGTTTCGTGAGCATTTTCCCATAAAAGCACATGCTCTTCCTACCTTTGTCGCACTTTTCCACCAAGCTGTATGCCATTTTTTTTTGCATGGCTAGTTAGTGCATGGTCTCTAGAGCATGCAGCTTGAACCTCGGGTCCAAGATCCAAATGGTTTGGGAGCGACGGCGTTTCAACTCTTTGCCCCAAGTACGAGTTTCGTGAGCATTTTCCCATAAAAGCACATGCCTTCCTACCTTTGTCGCACTTTTCCACCAAGCTGTATGCCATTTTTTTTTGCATGGCTAGTTAGTGCATGGTCTCTAGAGCATGCAGCTTGAACCTCGGGTCCAAGATCCAAATGGTTTGGGAGCGACGGCGTTTCAACTTTTGCCCCAAGTACGAGTTTCGTGAGCATTTTCCCATAAAAGCACATGCCTCTTCCTACCTTTGTCGCACTTTTCCACCAAGCTGTATGCCATTTTTTTTGCATGGCTAGTTAGTGCATGGTCTCTAGAGCATGCAGCTTGAACCTCGGGTCCAAGATCCAAATGGTTTGGGAGCGACGGCGTTTCAACTTTTGCCCCAAGTACGAGTTTCGTGAGCATTTTCCCATAAAAGCACATGCCTTTCCTACCTTTGTCGCACTTTTCCACCAAGCTGTATGCCATTTTTTTTGCATGGCTAGTTAGTGCATGGTCTCTAGAGCATGCAGCTTGAACCTCGGGTCCAAGATCCAAATGGTTTGGGAGCGACGGCGTTTCAACTTTTGCCCCAAGTACGAGTTTCGTGAGCATTTTCCCATAAAAGCACATGCCTTTCCTACCTTTGTCGCACTTTTCCACCAAGCTGTATGCCATTTTTTTTTGCATGGCTAGTTAGTGCATGGTCTCTAGAGCATGCAGCTTGAACCTCGGGTCCAAGATCCAAATGGTTTGGGAGCGACGGCGTTTCAACTTTTGCCCCAAGTACGAGTTTCGTGAGCATTTTCCCATAAAAGCACATGCCTTTCCTACCTTTGTCGCACTTTTCCACCAAGCTGTATGCCATTTTTTTTTGCATGGCTAGTTAGTGCATGGTCTCTAGAGCATGCAGCTTGAACCTCGGGTCCAAGATCCAAATGGTTTGGGAGCGACGGCGTTTCAACTTTTGCCCCAAGTACGAGTTTCGTGAGCATTTTCCCATAAAAGCACATGCCTTTCCTACCTTTGTCGCACTTTTCCACCAAGCTGTATGCCATTTTTTTTGCATGGCTAGTTAGTGCATGGTCTCTAGAGCATGCAGCTTGAACCTCGGGTCCAAGATCCAAATGGTTTGGGAGCGACGGCGTTTCAACTTTTGCCCCAAGTACGAGTTCGTGAGCATTTTCCCATAAAAGCACATGCCTTTCCTACCTTTGTCGCGCTTTTCCACCAAGCTGTATGCCATTTTTTTTTGCATGGCTAGTTAGTGCATGGTCTCTAGAGCATGCAGCTTGAACCTCGGGTCCAAGATCCAAATGGTTTGGGAGCGACGGCGTTTCAACTTTTGCCCCAAGTACGAGTTTCGTGAGCATTTTCCCATAAAAGCACATGCCTTTCCTACCTTTGTCGCACTTTTCCACCAAGCTGTATGCCATTTTTTTTTGCATGGCTAGTTAGTGCATGGTCTCTAGAGCATGCAGCTTGAACCTCGGGTCCAAGATCCAAATGGTTTGGGAGCGACGGCGTTTCAACTTTTGCCCCAAGTACGAGTTTCGTGAGCATTTTCCCATAAAAGCACATGCCTTCCTACCTTTGTCGCACTTTTCCACCAAGCTGTATGCCATTTTTTTTTGCATGGCTAGTTAGTGCATGGTCTCTAGAGCATGCAGCTTGAACCTCGGGTCCAAGATCCAAATGGTTTGGGAGCGACGGCGTTTCAACTTTTGCCCCAAGTACGAGTTTCGTGAGCATTTTCCCATAAAGCACATGCTCTTCCTACCTTTGTCGCACTTTTCCACCAAGCTGTATGCCATTTTTTTTTGCATGGCTAGTTAGTGCATGGTCTCTAGAGCATGCAGCTTGAACCTCGGGTCCAAGATCCAAATGGTTTGGGAGCGACGGCGTTTCAACTTTTGCCCCAAGTACGAGTTTCGTGAGCATTTTCCCATAAAAGCACATGCCTTCCTACCTTTGTCGCACTTTTCCACCAAGCTGTATGCCATTTTTTTTGCATGGCTAGTTAGTGCATGGTCTCTAGAGCATGCAGCTTGAACCTCGGGTCCAAGATCCAAATGGTTTGGGAGCGACGGCGTTTCAACTTTTGCCCCAAGTACGAGTTTCGTGAGCATTTTCCCATAAAAGCACATGCTCTTCCTACCTTTGTCGCACTTTTCCACCAAGCTGTATGCCATTTTTTTTGCATGGCTAGTTAGTGCATGGTCTCTAGAGCATGCAGCTTGAACCTCGGGTCCAAGATCCAAATGGTTTGGGAGCGACGGCGTTTCAACTTTTGCCCCAAGTACGAGTTTCGTGAGCATTTTCCCATAAAAGCACATGCTCTTCCTACCTTTGTCGCACTTTTCCACCAAGCGTATGCCATTTTTTTTTGCATGGCTAGTTAGTGCATGGTCTCTAGAGCATGCAGCTTGAACCTCGGGTCCAAGATCCAAATGGTTTGGGAGCGACGGCGTTTAAACTTTTCCCCAAGTACGAGTTTCGTGAGCATTTTCCCATAAAAGCACATGCCTCTTCCTACCTTTGTCGCGCTTTTCCACCAAGCTGTATGCCATTTTTTTTGCATGGCTAGTTAAGTGCATGGTCTCTAGAGCATGCAGCTTGAACCTCGGGTCCAAGATCCAAATGGTTTGGGAGCGACGGCGTTTCAACTTTTGCCCCAAGTACGAGTTTCGTGAGCATTTTCCCATAAAAGCACATGCTCTTCCTACCTTTGTCGCACTTTTCCACCAAGCTGTATTGCCATTTTTTTTTGCATGGCTAGTTAGTGCATGGTCTCTAGAGCATGCAGCTTGAACCTCGGGTCCAAGATCCAAATGGTTTGGGAGCGACGGCGTTTCAACTTTTCCCCAAGTACGAGTTTCGTGAGCATTTTCCCATAAAAGCACATGCTCTTCCTACCTTTGTCGCACTTTTCCACCAAGCTGTATGCCATTTTTTTTGCATGGCTAGTTAGTGCATGGTCTCTAGAGCATGCAGCTTGAACCTCGGGTCCAAGATCCAAATGGTTTGGGAGCGACGGCGTTTCAACTTTTGCCCCAAGTACGAGTTTCGTGAGCATTTTCCCATAAAAGCACATGCTCTTCCTACCTTTGTCGCACTTTTCCACCAAGCTGTATGCCATTTTTTTTTGCATGGCTAGTTAGTGCATGGTCTCTAGAGCATGCAGCTTGAACCTCGGGTCCAAGATCCAAATGGTTTGGGAGCGACGGCGTTTCAACTTTTGCCCCAAGTACGAGTTTCGTGAGCATTTTCCCATAAAAGCACATGCTCTTCCTACCTTTGTCGCACTTTTCCACCAAGCTGTATGCCATTTTTTTTTGCATGGCTAGTTAGTGCATGGTCTCTAGAGCATGCAGCTTGAACCTCGGGTCCAAGATCCAAATGGTTTGGGAGCGACGGCGTTTCAACTTTTGCCCCAAGTACGAGTTTCGTGAGCATTTTCCCATAAAAGCACATGCTCTTCCTACCTTTGTCGCACTTTTCCACCAAGCTGTATGCCATTTTTTTTGCATGGCTAGTTAGTGCATGGTCTCTAGAGCATGCAGCTTGAACCTCGGGTCCAAGATCCAAATGGTTTGGGAGCGACGGCGTTTCAACTTTTGCCCCAAGTACGAGTTTCGTGAGCATTTTCCCATAAAAGCACATGCTCTTCCTACCTTTGTCGCACTTTTCCACCAAGCTGTATGCCATTTTTTTTGCATGGCTAGTTAGTGCATGGTCTCTAGAGCATGCAGCTTGAACCTCGGGTCCAAGATCCAAATGGTTTGGGAGCGACGGCGTTTCAACTTTTGCCCAAGTACGAGTTTCGTGAGCATTTTCCCATAAAAGCACATGCTCTTCCTACCTTTGTCGCACTTTTCCACCAAGCTGTATGCCATTTTTTTTTGCATGGCTAGTTAGTGCATGGTCTCTAGAGCATGC
>BQMB01000213.1:0-20875 GCA_027943415.1 Closterium sp. NIES-67
AAAGGGCTTAGGGCATGCTGAGTAGCTTGGGAAAATAAAGAAGAGCATGTGCTTTCATGGGGAAACGCTCAAACATTCATACTTGGGAAATGTTGAAATGCTATAGCTCCCCACCCCTTTGGATTTTCGACTTGAGAATTGCGGTGCAGGCTCTAGATGGCATGCACTAACCAGCCATGCAAAAAACAAGGGCTTAGGGCATGCTGAGTAAGCTGGGAAAAATAAAAGAAGAGCATGTGCTTTCATGGGGAAACGCTCAAATATTCATACTTGGGGCAAATGTTGAAATGCCAATAGCTCCCACCCCCTTTGGGATTTTCGACTTGAGAATTGCGGTGGCAGGCTCTAGATGCATGCACTTAACCAGCCGCAAAAAAAAGGGCTTAGGGCATGCTGAGTAGCTGGGAAAAATAAAAGAAGAGCATGTGCTTTCATGGGGAAACGCTCAAACATTCATACTTGGGGCAAATGTTGAAATGCTATAGCTCCCCACCCTTTGGATTTTCGACTTGAGAATGCAGGTGTAGCATGCATATCAGCTAACCAGCAAAAACAAGGGCTTAGGGCATGCTGAGTAGCTGGGAAAAATAAAAAGAAGCATGTGCTTTCATGGGAATACACAAATCAACATTCATACTTGGGGCAAAATGTTGAAATGCTATAGGCTCCCCCCTTTGGATTTTCGACTTGAGAGAAGCGGTGCAGCTCTAGATGGCATGCCCTAACCCACAGCCATAAAAAAAAAGGGCTTAGGGCATGCTGAGTAGCTGGGAAAAATAAAAGAAGAGCATGTGCTTTCATGGGAAACGCTCAAAATATTCATACTTGGGGCAAATGTTGAAATGCTATAGCTCCCCCACACCCTTTGGATTTTCGACTTGAGAATTGCGGTGGCAGGCTCTAGATGGCATGCCACTAACCAGCCATGCAAAAAACAAGGGCTTAGGCATGCTGAGTAGCTGGGAAAAAATAAAAGAAGAGCATGTGCTTTCATGGGGAAACGCTCAAACATTCATACTTGGGGCAAATGTTGAAATGCTATAGCTCCCCCACCCCTTTGGATTTTCGACTTGAGAATTGCGGTGCAGGCTCTAGATGGCATGCACTAACCAGCCATGCAAAAAAACAAGGGCTTAGGGCATGCTGAGTAGCTGGGAAAAATAAAAGAAGAGCATGTGCTTTCATGGGGAAACGCTCAAAACATCATACTTGGGGCAAATGTTGAAATGCTATAGCTCCCCACCCCCTTTTGGATTTTCGACTTGAGAATTGCGGTGCAGGCTCTAGATGGCATGCACTAACCAGCCATGCAAAAAACAAGGGCTTAGGGCATGCTGAGTAGCTGGGAAAAAATAAAAGAAGAGCATGTGCTTTCATGGGGAAACGCTCAAACATTCATACTTGGGGCAAATGTTTGAAATGCTATAGCTCCCCACCCCTTTTGGATTTTTCGACTTGAGAATTGCGGTGCAGGCTCTAGATGGCATGCACTAACCAGCCATGCAAAAAAAAGGGCTTAGGGCATGCTGGAGTAGCTGGGAAAAATAAAAGAAGAGCATGTGCTTTCATGGGGAAACGCTCAAACATTCATACTTTGGGGCAAATGTTGAAATGCTATAGCTCCCCACCCCTTTGGGATTTTCGACTTGAGAATTGCGTGCAGGCTCTAGATGGCATGCACTAACCAGCCATGCAAAAAACAAGGGCTTAGGGCATGCTGAGTAGCTGGGAAAAATAAAAGAAGAGCATGTGCTTTCATGGGGAAACGCTCAAACATTCATACTTGGGGCAAATGTTGAAATGCTATAGCTCCCACCTTTGATTTTCGGACTTGAGAATTGCGGTGCAGGCTCTAGATGGCATGCACTAACCAGCGATGCAAAAACAAGGGGCTTAGGGCATGCTGAGTAGCTGGGAAAAATAAAAGAAGAGCATGTGCTTTCATGGGGAAACGCTCAAACATTCATACTTGGGGCAAATGTTGAAATGCTATAGCTCCCCACCCTTTGGATTTTCGGACTTGAGAATTGCGGTGCAGGCTCTAGATGGCATGCACTAACCAGCCATGCAAAAAAAAAGGCTTAGGGCATGCTGAGTAGCTGGGAAAAATAAAAGAAGAGCATGTGCTTTCATGGGGAAACGCTCAAACATTCATACTTGGGGCAAATGTTGAAATGCTATAGCTCCCCACCCCTTTGGATTTTCGACTTGAGAATTGCGGTGCAGGCTCTAGATGGCATGCACTAACCAGCCATGCAAAAAACAAGGGCTTAGGGCATGCTGAGTAGCTGGGAAAAATAAAAGAAGAGCATGTGCTTTCATGGGGAAACGCTCAAACATTCATACTTGGGGCAAATGTTGAAATGCTATAGCTCCCCACCCCTTTGGATTTTCGACTTGAGAATTGCGGTGCAGGCTCTAGATGGCATGCACTAACCAGCCATGCAAAAAAACAAGGGCTTAGGGCATGCTGAGTAGCTGGGAAAAATAAAAGAAGAGCATGTGCTTTCATGGGGAAACGCTCAAACATTCATACTTGGGGCAAATGTTGAAATGCTATAGCTCCCCACCCCTTTGGATTTTCGACTTGAGAATTGCGGTGCAGGCTCTAGATGGCATGCACTAACCAGCCATGCAAAAAAACAAGGGCTTAGGGCATGCTGAGTAGCTGGGAAAAATAAAAGAAGAGCATGTGCTTTCATGGGGAAACGCTCAAACATTCATACTTGGGGCAAATGTTGAAATGCTATAGCTCCCCACCCCTTTGGATTTTCGACTTGAGAATTGCGGTGCAGGCTCTAGATGGCATGCACTAACCAGCCATGCAAAAAACAAGGGCTTAGGGCATGCTGAGTAGCTGGGAAAAATAAAAAGAAGAGCATGTGCTTTCATGGGGAAACGCTCAAACATTCATACTTGGGGCAAATGTTGAAATGCTATAGCTCCCCACCCCTTTGGATTTTCGACTTGAGAATTGCGGTGCAGGCTCTAGATGGCATGCACTAACCAGCCATGCAAAAAACAAGGGCTTAGGGCATGCTGAGTAGCTGGGAAAAATAAAAGAAGAGCATGTGCTTTCATGGGGAAACGCTCAAACATTCATACTTGGGGCAAATGTTGAAATGCTATAGCTCCCCACCCCTTTGGATTTTCGACTTGAGAATTGCGGTGCAGGCTCTAGATGGCATGCACTAACCAGCCATGCAAAAAACAAGGGCTTAGGGCATGCTGAGTAGCTGGGAAAAATAAAAGAAGAGCATGTGCTTTCATGGGGAAACGCTCAAACATTCATACTTGGGGCAAATGTTGAAATGCTATAGCTCCCCACCCCTTTGGATTTTCGACTTGAGAATTGCGGTGCAGGCTCTAGATGGCATGCACTAACCAGCCATGCAAAAAACAAGGGCTTAGGGCATGCTGAGTAGCTGGGAAAAATAAAAGAAGAGCATGTGCTTTCATGGGGAAACGCTCAAACATTCATACTTGGGGCAAATGTTGAAATGCTATAGCTCCCCACCCCTTTGGATTTTCGACTTGAGAATTGCGGTGCAGGCTCTAGATGGCATGCACTAACCAGCCATGCAAAAAAACAAGGGCTTAGGGCATGCTGAGTAGCTGGGAAAAATAAAAGAAGAGCATGTGCTTTCATGGGGAAACGCTCAAATATCATACTTGGGGCAAATGTTGAAATGCTATAGCTCCCCACCCCTTTGGATTTTCGACTTGAGAATTGCGGTGCAGGCTCTAGATGGCATGCACTAACCAGCCATGCAAAAAAACAAGGGCTTAGGGCATGCTGAGTAGCTGGGAAAAATAAAAGAAGAGCATGTGCTTTCATGGGGAAACGCTCAAACATTCATACTTGGGGCAAATGTTGAAATGCTATAGCTCCCCACCCCTTTGGATTTTCGACTTGAGAATTGCGGTGCAGGCTCTAGATGGCATGCACTAACCAGCCATGCAAAAAAACAAGGGCTTAGGGCATGCTGAGTAGCTGGGAAAAATAAAAGAAGAGCATGTGCTTTCATGGGAAACGCTCAAACATTCATACTTGGGGCAAATGTTGAAATGCTATAGCTCCCCACCCCTTTGGATTTTCGACTTGAGAATTGCGGTGCAGGCTCTAGATGGCATGCACTAACCAGCCATGCAAAAAAACAAGGGCTTAGGGCATGCTGAGTAGCTGGGAAAAATAAAAGAAGAGCATGTGCTTTCATGGGGAAACGCTCAAACATTCATACTTGGGGCAAATGTTGAAATGCTATAGCTCCCCCACCCCTTTGGATTTTCGACTTGAGAATTGCGGTGCAGGCTCTAGATGGCATGCACTAACCAGCCATGCAAAAAACAAGGGCTTAGGGCATGCTGAGTAGCTGGGAAAAATAAAAGAAGAGCATGTGCCTTTCATGGGGAAAACGCTCAAACATTCATACTTGGGGCAAATGTTGAAATGCTATAGCTCCCCACCCCTTTGGATTTTCGACTTGAGAATTGCGGTGCAGGCTCTAGATGGCATGCACTAACCAGCCATGCAAAAAAAAAGGGCTTAGGGCATGCTGAGTAGCTGGGAAAAATAAAAGAAGAGCATGTGCTTTCATGGGGAAACGCTCAAACATTCATACTTGGGGCAAATGTTGAAATGCTATAGCTCCCCACCCCTTTGGATTTTCGACTTGACAGAATTGCGGTGCAGGCTCTAGATGGCATGCACTAACCAGCCATGCCAAAAAACAAGGGCTTAGGGCATGCTGAGTAGCTGGGAAAAATAAAAGAAGAGCATGTGCTTTCATGGGGAAACGCTCAATACATCATACTTGGGGCAAATGTTGAAATGCTATAGCTCCCCACCCCTTTGGATTTTCGACTTGAGAATTGCGGTGCAGGCTCTAGATGGCATGCACTAACCAGCCATGCAAAAAAAACAAGGGCTTAGGGCATGCTGAGTAGCTGGGAAAAATAAAAGAAGAGCATGTGCTTTCATGGGGAAACGCTCAAACATTCATACTTGGGGCAAATGTTGAAATGCTATAGCTCCCCACCCCTTTGGATTTTCGACGACTTGAGAATTGCGGTGCAGGCTCTAGATGGCATGCACTAACCAGCCATGCAAAAAACAAGGGCTTAGGGCATGCTGAGTAGCTGGGAAAAATAAAAGAAGAGCATGTGCTTTCATGGGGAAACGCTCAAACATTCATACTTGGGGCAAATGTTGAAATGCTATAGCTCCCCACCCCTTTGGATTTTCGACTTGAGAATTGCGGTGCAGGCTCTAGATGGCATGCACTAACCAGCCATGCAAAAAAAAGGGCTTAGGGCATGCTGAGTAGCTGGGAAAAATAAAAGAAGAGCATGTGCTTTCATGGGGAAACGCTCAAACATTCATACTTGGGGCAAATGTTGAAATGCTATAGCTCCCCACCCCTTTGGATTTTCGACTTGAGAATTGCGGTGCAGGCTCTAGATGGCATGCACTAACCAGCCATGCAAAAAACAAGGGCTTAGGGCATGCTGAGTAGCTGGGAAAAATAAAAGAAGAGCATGTGCTTTCATGGGGAAACGCTCAAACATTCATACTTGGGGCAAATGTTGAAATGCTATAGCTCCCCACCCCTTTGGATTTTCGACTTGAGAATTGCGGTGCAGGCTCTAGATGGCATGCACTAACCAGCCATGCAAAAAACAAGGGCTTAGGGCATGCTGAGTAGCTGGGAAAAATAAAAGAAGAGCATGTGCTTTCATGGGGAAACGCTCAAACATTCATACTTGGGGCAAATGTTGAAATGCTATAGCTCCCCACCCCTTTGGATTTTCGACTTGAGAATTGCGGTGCAGGCTCTAGATGGCATGCACTAACCAGCCATGCAAAAAACAAGGGCTTAGGGCATGCTGAGTAGCTGGGAAAAATAAAAGAAGAGCATGTGCTTTCATGGGGAAACGCTCAAACATTCATACTTGGGGCAAATGTTGAAATGCTATAGCTCCCCACCCCTTTGGATTTTCGACTTGAGAATTGCGGTGCAGGCTCTAGATGGCATGCACTAACCAGCCATGCAAAAAACAAGGGCTTAGGGCATGCTGAGTAGCTGGGAAAAATAAAAGAAGAGCATGTGCTTTCATGGGGAAACGCTCAAACATTCATACTTGGGGCAAATGTTGAAATGCTATAGCTCCCCACCCCTTTGGATTTTCGACTTGAGAATTGCGGTGCAGGCTCTAGATGGCATGCACTAACCAGCCATGCAAAAAAAAGGGCTTAGGGCATGCTGAGTAGCTGGGAAAAATAAAAGAAGAGCATGTGCTTTCATGGGGAAACGCTCAAACATTCATACTTGGGGCAAATGTTGAAATGCTATAGCTCCCCACCCCTTTGGATTTTCGACTTGAGAATTGCGGTGCAGGCTCTAGATGGCATGCACTAACCAGCCATGCAAAAAACAAGGGCTTAGGGCATGCTGAGTAGCTGGGAAAAATAAAAGAAGAGCATGTGCTTTCATGGGGAAACGCTCAAACATTCATACTTGGGGCAAATGTTGAAATGCTATAGCTCCCCACCCCTTTGGATTTTCGACTTGAGAATTGCGGTGCAGGCTCTAGATGGCATGCACTAACCAGCCATGCAAAAAACAAGGGCTTAGGGCATGCTGAGTAGCTGGGAAAAATAAAAGAAGAGCATGTGCTTTCATGGGGAAACGCTCAAACATTCATACTTGGGGCAAATGTTGAAATGCTATAGCTCCCCACCCCTTTGGATTTTCGACTTGAGAATTGCGGTGCAGGCTCTAGATGGCATGCACTAACCAGCCATGCAAAAAACAAGGGCTTAGGGCATGCTGAGTAGCTGGGAAAAATAAAAGAAGAGCATGTGCTTTCATGGGGAAACGCTCAAACATTCATACTTGGGGCAAATGTTGAAATGCTATAGCTCCCCACCCCTTTGGATTTTCGACTTGAGAATTGCGGTGCAGGCTCTAGATGGCATGCACTAACCAGCCATGCAAAAAAAAGGGCTTAGGGCATGCTGAGTAGCTGGGAAAAATAAAAGAAGAGCATGTGCTTTCATGGGGAAACGCTCAAACATTCATACTTGGGGCAAATGTTGAAATGCTATAGCTCCCCACCCCTTTGGATTTTCGACTTGAGAATTGCGGTGCAGGCTCTAGATGGCATGCACTAACCAGCCATGCAAAAAACAAGGGCTTAGGGCATGCTGAGTAGCTGGGAAAAATAAAAGAAGAGCATGTGCTTTCATGGGGAAACGCTCAAACATTCATACTTGGGGCAAATGTTGAAATGCTATAGCTCCCCACCCCTTTGGATTTTCGACTTGAGAATTGCGGTGCAGGCTCTAGATGGCATGCACTAACCAGCCATGCAAAAAAAAGGGCTTAGGGCATGCTGAGTAGCTGGGAAAAATAAAAGAAGAGCATGTGCTTTCATGGGGAAACGCTCAAACATTCATACTTGGGGCAAATGTTGAAATGCTATAGCTCCCCACCCCTTTGGATTTTCGACTTGAGAATTGCGGTGCAGGCTCTAGATGGCATGCACTAACCAGCCATGCAAAAAAAAGGGCTTAGGGCATGCTGAGTAGCTGGGAAAAATAAAAGAAGAGCATGTGCTTTCATGGGGAAACGCTCAAACATTCATACTTGGGGCAAATGTTGAAATGCTATAGCTCCCCACCCCTTTGGATTTTCGACTTGAGAATTGCGGTGCAGGCTCTAGATGGCATGCACTAACCAGCCATGCAAAAAACAAGGGCTTAGGGCATGCTGAGTAGCTGGGAAAAATAAAAGAAGAGCATGTGCTTTCATGGGGAAACGCTCAAACATTCATACTTGGGGCAAATGTTGAAATGCTATAGCTCCCCACCCCTTTGGATTTTCGACTTGAGAATTGCGGTGCAGGCTCTAGATGGCATGCACTAACCAGCCATGCAAAAAACAAGGGCTTAGGGCATGCTGAGTAGCTGGGAAAAATAAAAGAAGAGCATGTGCTTTCATGGGGAAACGCTCAAACATTCATACTTGGGGCAAATGTTGAAATGCTATAGCTCCCCACCCCTTTGGATTTTCGACTTGAGAATTGCGGTGCAGGCTCTAGATGGCATGCACTAACCAGCCATGCAAAAAACAAGGGCTTAGGGCATGCTGAGTAGCTGGGAAAAATAAAAGAAGAGCATGTGCTTTCATGGGGAAACGCTCAAACATTCATACTTGGGGCAAATGTTGAAATGCTATAGCTCCCCACCCCTTTGGATTTTCGACTTGAGAATTGCGGTGCAGGCTCTAGATGGCATGCACTAACCAGCCATGCAAAAAAAAGGGCTTAGGGCATGCTGAGTAGCTGGGAAAAATAAAAGAAGAGCATGTGCTTTCATGGGGAAACGCTCAAACATTCATACTTGGGGCAAATGTTGAAATGCTATAGCTCCCCACCCCTTTGGATTTTCGACTTGAGAATTGCGGTGCAGGCTCTAGATGGCATGCACTAACCAGCCATGCAAAAAACAAGGGCTTAGGGCATGCTGAGTAGCTGGGAAAAATAAAAGAAGAGCATGTGCTTTCATGGGGAAACGCTCAAACATTCATACTTGGGGCAAATGTTGAAATGCTATAGCTCCCCACCCCTTTGGATTTTCGACTTGAGAATTGCGGTGCAGGCTCTAGATGGCATGCACTAACCAGCCATGCAAAAAACAAGGGCTTAGGGCATGCTGAGTAGCTGGGAAAAATAAAAGAAGAGCATGTGCTTTCATGGGGAAACGCTCAAACATTCATACTTGGGGCAAATGTTGAAATGCTATAGCTCCCCACCCCTTTGGATTTTCGACTTGAGAATTGCGGTGCAGGCTCTAGATGGCATGCACTAACCAGCCATGCAAAAAACAAGGGCTTAGGGCATGCTGAGTAGCTGGGAAAAATAAAAGAAGAGCATGTGCTTTCATGGGGAAACGCTCAAACATTCATACTTGGGGCAAATGTTGAAATGCTATAGCTCCCCACCCCTTTGGATTTTCGACTTGAGAATTGCGGTGCAGGCTCTAGATGGCATGCACTAACCAGCCATGCAAAAACAAGGGCTTAGGGCATGCTGAGTAGCTGGGAAAAATAAAAGAAGAGCATGTGCTTTCATGGGGAAACGCTCAAACATTCATACTTGGGGCAAATGTTGAAATGCTATAGCTCCCCACCCCTTTGGATTTTCGACTTGAGAATTGCGGTGCAGGCTCTAGATGGCATGCACTAACCAGCCATGCAAAAAAAAGGGCTTAGGGCATGCTGAGTAGCTGGGAAAAATAAAAGAAGAGCATGTGCTTTCATGGGGAAACGCTCAAACATTCATACTTGGGGCAAATGTTGAAATGCTATAGCTCCCCACCCCTTTGGATTTTCGACTTGAGAATTGCGGTGCAGGCTCTAGATGGCATGCACTAACCAGCCATGCAAAAAACAAGGGCTTAGGGCATGCTGAGTAGCTGGGAAAAATAAAAGAAGAGCATGTGCTTTCATGGGGAAACGCTCAAACATTCATACTTGGGGCAAATGTTGAAATGCTATAGCTCCCCACCCCTTTGGATTTTCGACTTGAGAATTGCGGTGCAGGCTCTAGATGGCATGCACTAACCAGCCATGCAAAAAACAAGGGCTTAGGGCATGCTGAGTAGCTGGGAAAAATAAAAGAAGAGCATGTGCTTTCATGGGGAAACGCTCAAACATTCATACTTGGGGCAAATGTTGAAATGCTATAGCTCCCCACCCCTTTGGATTTTCGACTTGAGAATTGCGGTGCAGGCTCTAGATGGCATGCACTAACCAGCCATGCAAAAAAAAGGGCTTAGGGCATGCTGAGTAGCTGGGAAAAATAAAAGAAGAGCATGTGCTTTCATGGGGAAACGCTCAAACATTCATACTTGGGGCAAATGTTGAAATGCTATAGCTCCCCACCCCTTTGGATTTTCGACTTGAGAATTGCGGTGCAGGCTCTAGATGGCATGCACTAACCAGCCATGCAAAAAACAAGGGCTTAGGGCATGCTGAGTAGCTGGGAAAAATAAAAGAAGAGCATGTGCTTTCATGGGGAAACGCTCAAACATTCATACTTGGGGCAAATGTTGAAATGCTATAGCTCCCCACCCCTTTGGATTTTCGACTTGAGAATTGCGGTGCAGGCTCTAGATGGCATGCACTAACCAGCCATGCAAAAAACAAGGGCTTAGGGCATGCTGAGTAGCTGGGAAAAATAAAAGAAGAGCATGTGCTTTCATGGGGAAACGCTCAAACATTCATACTTGGGGCAAATGTTGAAATGCTATAGCTCCCCACCCCTTTGGATTTTCGACTTGAGAATTGCGGTGCAGGCTCTAGATGGCATGCACTAACCAGCCATGCAAAAAACAAGGGCTTAGGGCATGCTGAGTAGCTGGGAAAAATAAAAGAAGAGCATGTGCTTTCATGGGGAAACGCTCAAACATTCATACTTGGGGCAAATGTTGAAATGCTATAGCTCCCCACCCCTTTGGATTTTCGACTTGAGAATTGCGGTGCAGGCTCTAGATGGCATGCACTAACCAGCCATGCAAAAAAAAGGGCTTAGGGCATGCTGAGTAGCTGGGAAAAATAAAAGAAGAGCATGTGCTTTCATGGGGAAACGCTCAAACATTCATACTTGGGGCAAATGTTGAAATGCTATAGCTCCCCACCCCTTTGGATTTTCGACTTGAGAATTGCGGTGCAGGCTCTAGATGGCATGCACTAACCAGCCATGCAAAAACAAGGGCTTAGGGCATGCTGAGTAGCTGGGAAAAATAAAAGAAGAGCATGTGCTTTCATGGGGAAACGCTCAAACATTCATACTTGGGGCAAATGTTGAAATGCTATAGCTCCCCACCCCTTTGGATTTTCGACTTGAGAATTGCGGTGCAGGCTCTAGATGGCATGCACTAACCAGCCATGCAAAAAACAAGGGCTTAGGGCATGCTGAGTAGCTGGGAAAAATAAAAGAAGAGCATGTGCTTTCATGGGGAAACGCTCAAACATTCATACTTGGGGCAAATGTTGAAATGCTATAGCTCCCCACCCCTTTGGATTTTCGACTTGAGAATTGCGGTGCAGGCTCTAGATGGCATGCACTAACCAGCCATGCAAAAAACAAGGGCTTAGGGCATGCTGAGTAGCTGGGAAAAATAAAAGAAGAGCATGTGCTTTCATGGGGAAACGCTCAAACATTCATACTTGGGGCAAATGTTGAAATGCTATAGCTCCCCACCCCTTTGGATTTTCGACTTGAGAATTGCGGTGCAGGCTCTAGATGGCATGCACTAACCAGCCATGCAAAAAACAAGGGCTTAGGGCATGCTGAGTAGCTGGGAAAAATAAAAGAAGAGCATGTGCTTTCATGGGGAAACGCTCAAACATTCATACTTGGGGCAAATGTTGAAATGCTATAGCTCCCCACCCCTTTGGATTTTCGACTTGAGAATTGCGGTGCAGGCTCTAGATGGCATGCACTAACCAGCCATGCAAAAAACAAGGGCTTAGGGCATGCTGAGTAGCTGGGAAAAATAAAAGAAGAGCATGTGCTTTCATGGGGAAACGCTCAAACATTCATACTTGGGGCAAATGTTGAAATGCTATAGCTCCCCACCCCTTTGGATTTTCGACTTGAGAATTGCGGTGCAGGCTCTAGATGGCATGCACTAACCAGCCATGCAAAAAACAAGGGCTTAGGGCATGCTGAGTAGCTGGGAAAAATAAAAGAAGAGCATGTGCTTTCATGGGGAAACGCTCAAACATTCATACTTGGGGCAAATGTTGAAATGCTATAGCTCCCCACCCCTTTGGATTTTCGACTTGAGAATTGCGGTGCAGGCTCTAGATGGCATGCACTAACCAGCCATGCAAAAAACAAGGGCTTAGGGCATGCTGAGTAGCTGGGAAAAATAAAAGAAGAGCATGTGCTTTCATGGGGAAACGCTCAAACATTCATACTTGGGGCAAATGTTGAAATGCTATAGCTCCCCACCCCTTTGGATTTTCGACTTGAGAATTGCGGTGCAGGCTCTAGATGGCATGCACTAACCAGCCATGCAAAAAACAAGGGCTTAGGGCATGCTGAGTAGCTGGGAAAAATAAAAGAAGAGCATGTGCTTTCATGGGGAAACGCTCAAACATTCATTTGGGGCAAATGTTGAAATGCTATAGCTCCCCACCCCTTTGGATTTTCGACTTGAGAATTGCGGTGCAGGCTCTAGATGGCATGCACTAACCAGCCATGCAAAAAAAAGGGCTTAGGGCATGCTGAGTAGCTGGGAAAAATAAAAGAAGAGCATGTGCTTTCATGGGGAAACGCTCAAACATTCATACTTGGGGCAAATGTTGAAATGCTATAGCTCCCCACCCCTTTGGATTTTCGACTTGAGAATTGCGGTGCAGGCTCTAGATGGCATGCACTAACCAGCCATGCAAAAAAAAGGGCTTAGGGCATGCTGAGTAGCTGGGAAAAATAAAAGAAGAGCATGTGCTTTCATGGGGAAACGCTCAAACATTCATACTTGGGGCAAATGTTGAAATGCTATAGCTCCCCACCCCTTTGGATTTTCGACTTGAGAATTGCGGTGCAGGCTCTAGATGGCATGCACTAACCAGCCATGCAAAAAACAAGGGCTTAGGGCATGCTGAGTAGCTGGGAAAAATAAAAGAAGAGCATGTGCTTTCATGGGGAAACGCTCAAACATTCATACTTGGGGCAAATGTTGAAATGCTATAGCTCCCCACCCCTTTGGATTTTCGACTTGAGAATTGCGGTGCAGGCTCTAGATGGCATGCACTAACCAGCCATGCAAAAAACAAGGGCTTAGGGCATGCTGAGTAGCTGGGAAAAATAAAAGAAGAGCATGTGCTTTCATGGGGAAACGCTCAAACATTCATACTTGGGGCAAATGTTGAAATGCTATAGCTCCCCACCCCTTTGGATTTTCGACTTGAGAATTGCGGTGCAGGCTCTAGATGGCATGCACTAACCAGCCATGCAAAAAAAAGGGCTTAGGGCATGCTGAGTAGCTGGGAAAAATAAAAGAAGAGCATGTGCTTTCATGGGGAAACGCTCAAACATTCATACTTGGGGCAAATGTTGAAATGCTATAGCTCCCCACCCCTTTGGATTTTCGACTTGAGAATTGCGGTGCAGGCTCTAGATGGCATGCACTAACCAGCCATGCAAAAAACAAGGGCTTAGGGCATGCTGAGTAGCTGGGAAAAATAAAAGAAGAGCATGTGCTTTCATGGGGAAACGCTCAAACATTCATACTTGGGGCAAATGTTGAAATGCTATAGCTCCCCACCCCTTTGGATTTTCGACTTGAGAATTGCGGTGCAGGCTCTAGATGGCATGCACTAACCAGCCATGCAAAAAAAGGGCTTAGGGCATGCTGAGTAGCTGGGAAAAATAAAAGAAGAGCATGTGCTTTCATGGGGAAACGCTCAAACATTCATACTTGGGGCAAATGTTGAAATGCTATAGCTCCCCACCCCTTTGGATTTTCGACTTGAGAATTGCGGTGCAGGCTCTAGATGGCATGCACTAACCAGCCATGCAAAAAACAAGGGCTTAGGGCATGCTGAGTAGCTGGGAAAAATAAAAGAAGAGCATGTGCTTTCATGGGGAAACGCTCAAACATTCATACTTGGGGCAAATGTTGAAATGCTATAGCTCCCCACCCCTTTGGATTTTCGACTTGAGAATTGCGGTGCAGGCTCTAGATGGCATGCACTAACCAGCCATGCAAAAAACAAGGGCTTAGGGCATGCTGAGTAGCTGGGAAAAATAAAAGAAGAGCATGTGCTTTCATGGGGAAACGCTCAAACATTCATACTTGGGGCAAATGTTGAAATGCTATAGCTCCCCACCCCTTTGGATTTTCGACTTGAGAATTGCGGTGCAGGCTCTAGATGGCATGCACTAACCAGCCATGCAAAAAAAAGGGCTTAGGGCATGCTGAGTAGCTGGGAAAAATAAAAGAAGAGCATGTGCTTTCATGGGGAAACGCTCAAACATTCATACTTGGGGCAAATGTTGAAATGCTATAGCTCCCCACCCCTTTGGATTTTCGACTTGAGAATTGCGGTGCAGGCTCTAGATGGCATGCACTAACCAGCCATGCAAAAAACAAGGGCTTAGGGCATGCTGAGTAGCTGGGAAAAATAAAAGAAGAGCATGTGCTTTCATGGGGAAACGCTCAAACATTCATACTTGGGGCAAATGTTGAAATGCTATAGCTCCCCACCCCTTTGGATTTTCGACTTGAGAATTGCGGTGCAGGCTCTAGATGGCATGCACTAACCAGCCATGCAAAAAACAAGGGCTTAGGGCATGCTGAGTAGCTGGGAAAAATAAAAGAAGAGCATGTGCTTTCATGGGGAAACGCTCAAACATTCATACTTGGGGCAAATGTTGAAATGCTATAGCTCCCCACCCCTTTGGATTTTCGACTTGAGAATTGCGGTGCAGGCTCTAGATGGCATGCACTAACCAGCCATGCAAAAAACAAGGGCTTAGGGCATGCTGAGTAGCTGGGAAAAATAAAAGAAGAGCATGTGCTTTCATGGGGAAACGCTCAAAACTCATACTTGGGGCAAATGTTGAAATGCTATAGCTCCCCACCCCTTTGGATTTTCGACTTGAGAATTGCGGTGCAGGCTCTAGATGGCATGCACTAACCAGCCATGCAAAAAACAAGGGCTTAGGGCATGCTGAGTAGCTGGGAAAAATAAAAGAAGAGCATGTGCTTTCATGGGGAAACGCTCAAACATTCATACTTGGGGCAAATGTTGAAATGCTATAGCTCCCCACCCCTTTGGATTTTCGACTTGAGAATTGCGGTGCAGGCTCTAGATGGCATGCACTAACCAGCCATGCAAAAAACAAGGGCTTAGGGCATGCTGAGTAGCTGGGAAAAATAAAAGAAGAGCATGTGCTTTCATGGGGAAACGCTCAAACATTCATACTTGGGGCAAATGTTGAAATGCTATAGCTCCCCACCCCTTTGGATTTTCGACTTGAGAATTGCGGTGCAGGCTCTAGATGGCATGCACTAACCAGCCATGCAAAAAACAAGGGCTTAGGGCATGCTGAGTAGCTGGGAAAAATAAAAGAAGAGCATGTGCTTTCATGGGGAAACGCTCAAACATTCATACTTGGGGCAAATGTTGAAATGCTATAGCTCCCCACCCCTTTGGATTTTCGACTTGAGAATTGCGGTGCAGGCTCTAGATGGCATGCACTAACCAGCCATGCAAAAAACAAGGGCTTAGGGCATGCTGAGTAGCTGGGAAAAATAAAAGAAGAGCATGTGCTTTCATGGGGAAACGCTCAAACATTCATACTTGGGGCAAATGTTGAAATGCTATAGCTCCCCACCCCTTTGGATTTTCGACTTGAGAATTGCGGTGCAGGCTCTAGATGGCATGCACTAACCAGCCATGCAAAAAAACAAGGGCTTAGGGCATGCTGAGTAGCTGGGAAAAATAAAAGAAGAGCATGTGCTTTCATGGGGAAACGCTCAAACATTCATACTTGGGGCAAATGTTGAAATGCTATAGCTCCCCACCCCTTTGGATTTTCGACTTGAGAATTTGCAGGCTCTAGATGGCATGCACTAACCAGCCATGCAAAAAACAAGGGCTTAGGGCATGCTGAGTAGCTGGGAAAAATAAAAGAAGAGCATGTGCTTTCATGGGGAAACGCTCAAACATTCATACTTGGGGCAAATGTTGAAATGCTATAGCTCCCCACCCCTTTGGATTTTCGACTTGAGAATTGCGGTGCAGGCTCTAGATGGCATGCACTAACCAGCCATGCAAAAAACAAGGGCTTAGGGCATGCTGAGTAGCTGGGAAAAATAAAAGAAGAGCATGTGCTTTCATGGGGAAACGCTCAAACATTCATACTTGGGGCAAATGTTGAAATGCTATAGCTCCCCACCCCTTTGGATTTTCGACTTGAGAATTGCGGTGCAGGCTCTAGATGGCATGCACTAACCAGCCATGCAAAAAACAAGGGCTTAGGGCATGCTGAGTAGCTGGGAAAAATAAAAGAAGAGCATGTGCTTTCATGGGAAACGCTCAAACAATACTTGGGGCAAATGTTGAAATGCTATAGCTCCCCACCCCTTTGGATTTTCGACTTGAGAATTGCGGTGCAGGCTCTAGATGGCATGCACTAACCAGCCATGCAAAAAACAAGGGCTTAGGGCATGCTGAGTAGCTGGGAAAAATAAAAGAAGAGCATGTGCTTTCATGGGGAAACGCTCAAACATTCATACTTGGGGCAAATGTTGAAATGCTATAGCTCCCCACCCCTTTGGATTTTCGACTTGAGAATTGCGGTGCAGGCTCTAGATGGCATGCACTAACCAGCCATGCAAAAAACAAGGGCTTAGGGCATGCTGAGTAGCTGGGAAAAATAAAAGAAGAGCATGTGCTTTCATGGGGAAACGCTCAAACATTCATACTTGGGGCAAATGTTGAAATGCTATAGCTCCCCACCCCTTTGGATTTTCGACTTGAGAATTGCGGTGCAGGCTCTAGATGGCATGCACTAACCAGCCATGCAAAAAACAAGGGCTTAGGGCATGCTGAGTAGCTGGGAAAAATAAAAGAAGAGCATGTGCTTTCATGGGGAAACGCTCAACATTCATACTTGGGGCAAATGTTGAAATGCTATAGCTCCCCACCCCTTTGGATTTTCGACTTGAGAATTGCGGTGCAGGCTCTAGATGGCATGCACTAACCAGCCATGCAAAAAACAAGGGCTTAGGGCATGCTGAGTAGCTGGGAAAAATAAAAGAAGAGCATGTGCTTTCATGGGGAAACGCTCAAACATTCATACTTGGGGCAAATGTTGAAATGCTATAGCTCCCCACCCCTTTGGATTTTCGACTTGAGAATTGCGGTGCAGGCTCTAGATGGCATGCACTAACCAGCCATGCAAAAAACAAGGGCTTAGGGCATGCTGAGTAGCTGGGAAAAATAAAAGAAGAGCATGTGCTTTCATGGGGAAACGCTCAAACATTCATACTTGGGGCAAATGTTGAAATGCTATAGCTCCCCACCCCTTTGGATTTTCGACTTGAGAATTGCGGTGCAGGCTCTAGATGGCATGCACTAACCAGCCATGCAAAAAACAAGGGCTTAGGGCATGCTGAGTAGCTGGGAAAAATAAAAGAAGAGCATGTGCTTTCATGGGGAAACGCTCAACATTCATACTTGGGGCAAATGTTGAAATGCTATAGCTCCCCACCCCTTTGGATTTTCGACTTGAGAATTGCGGTGCAGGCTCTAGATGGCATGCACTAACCAGCCATGCAAAAAACAAGGGCTTAGGGCATGCTGAGTAGCTGGGAAAAATAAAAGAAGAGCATGTGCTTTCATGGGGAAACGCTCAAACATTCATACTTGGGGCAAATGTTGAAATGCTATAGCTCCCCACCCCTTTGGATTTTCGACTTGAGAATTGCGGTGCAGGCTCTAGATGGCATGCACTAACCAGCCATGCAAAAAACAAGGGCTTAGGGCATGCTGAGTAGCTGGGAAAAATAAAAGAAGAGCATGTGCTTTCATGGGGAAACGCTCAAACATTCATACTTGGGGCAAATGTTGAAATGCTATAGCTCCCCACCCCTTTGGATTTTCGACTTGAGAATTGCGGTGCAGGCTCTAGATGGCATGCACTAACCAGCCATGCAAAAAACAAGGGCTTAGGGCATGCTGAGTAGCTGGGAAAAATAAAAGAAGAGCATGTGCTTTCATGGGGAAACGCTCAAACTCATACTTGGGGCAAATGTTGAAATGCTATAGCTCCCCACCCCTTTGGATTTTCGACTTGAGAATTGCGGTGCAGGCTCTAGATGGCATGCACTAACCAGCCATGCAAAAAACAAGGGCTTAGGGCATGCTGAGTAGCTGGGAAAAATAAAAGAAGAGCATGTGCTTTCATGGGGAAACGCTCAAACATTCATACTTGGGGCAAATGTTGAAATGCTATAGCTCCCCACCCCTTTGGATTTTCGACTTGAGAATTGCGGTGCAGGCTCTAGATGGCATGCACTAACCAGCCATGCAAAAAACAAGGGCTTAGGGCATGCTGAGTAGCTGGGAAAAATAAAAGAAGAGCATGTGCTTTCATGGGGAAACGCTCAAACATTCATACTTGGGGCAAATGTTGAAATGCTATAGCTCCCCACCCCTTTGGATTTTCGACTTGAGAATTGCGGTGCAGGCTCTAGATGGCATGCACTAACCAGCCATGCAAAAAACAAGGGCTTAGGGCATGCTGAGTAGCTGGGAAAAATAAAAGAAGAGCATGTGCTTTCATGGGGAAACGCTCAAACATTCATACTTGGGGCAAATGTTGAAATGCTATAGCTCCCCACCCCTTTGGATTTTCGACTTGAGAATTGCGGTGCAGGCTCTAGATGGCATGCACTAACCAGCCATGCAAAAAACAAGGGCTTAGGGCATGCTGAGTAGCTGGGAAAAATAAAAGAAGAGCATGTGCTTTCATGGGGAAACGCTCAAACATTCATACTTGGGGCAAATGTTGAAATGCTATAGCTCCCCACCCCTTTGGATTTTCGACTTGAGAATTGCGGTGCAGGCTCTAGATGGCATGCACTAACCAGCCATGCAAAAAACAAGGGCTTAGGGCATGCTGAGTAGCTGGGAAAAATAAAAGAAGAGCATGTGCTTTCATGGGGAAACGCTCAAACATTCATACTTGGGGCAAATGTTGAAATGCTATAGCTCCCCACCCCTTTGGATTTTCGACTTGAGAATTGCGGTGCAGGCTCTAGATGGCATGCACTAACCAGCCATGCAAAAAACAAGGGCTTAGGGCATGCTGAGTAGCTGGGAAAAATAAAAGAAGAGCATGTGCTTTCATGGGGAAACGCTCAAACATTCATACTTGGGGCAAATGTTGAAATGCTATAGCTCCCCACCCCTTTGGATTTTCGACTTGAGAATTGCGGTGCAGGCTCTAGATGGCATGCACTAACCAGCCATGCAAAAAAAAGGGCTTAGGGCATGCTGAGTAGCTGGGAAAAATAAAAGAAGAGCATGTGCTTTCATGGGGAAACGCTCAAACATTCATACTTGGGGCAAATGTTGAAATGCTATAGCTCCCCACCCCTTTGGATTTTCGACTTGAGAATTGCGGTGCAGGCTCTAGATGGCATGCACTAACCAGCCATGCAAAAAACAAGGGCTTAGGGCATGCTGAGTAGCTGGGAAAAATAAAAGAAGAGCATGTGCTTTCATGGGGAAACGCTCAAACATTCATACTTGGGGCAAATGTTGAAATGCTATAGCTCCCCACCCCTTTGGATTTTCGACTTGAGAATTGCGGTGCAGGCTCTAGATGGCATGCACTAACCAGCCATGCAAAAAACAAGGGCTTAGGGCATGCTGAGTAGCTGGGAAAAATAAAAGAAGAGCATGTGCTTTCATGGGGAAACGCTCAAACATTCATACTTGGGGCAAATGTTGAAATGCTATAGCTCCCCACCCCTTTGGATTTTCGACTTGAGAATTGCGGTGCAGGCTCTAGATGGCATGCACTAACCAGCCATGCAAAAAAACAAGGGCTTAGGGCATGCTGAGTAGCTGGGAAAAATAAAAGAAGAGCATGTGCTTTCATGGGGAAACGCTCAAACATTCATACTTGGGGCAAATGTTGAAATGCTATAGCTCCCCACCCCTTTGGATTTTCGACTTGAGAATTGCGGTGCAGGCTCTAGATGGCATGCACTAACCAGCCATGCAAAAAACAAGGGCTTAGGGCATGCTGAGTAGCTGGGAAAAATAAAAGAAGAGCATGTGCTTTCATGGGGAAACGCTCAAACATTCATACTTGGGGCAAATGTTGAAATGCTATAGCTCCCCACCCCTTTGGATTTTCGACTTGAGAATTGCGGTGCAGGCTCTAGATGGCATGCACTAACCAGCCATGCAAAAAACAAGGGCTTAGGGCATGCTGAGTAGCTGGGAAAAATAAAAGAAGAGCATGTGCTTTCATGGGGAAACGCTCAAACATTCATACTTGGGGCAAATGTTGAAATGCTATAGCTCCCCACCCCTTTGGATTTTCGACTTGAGAATTGCGGTGCAGGCTCTAGATGGCATGCACTAACCAGCCATGCAAAAAACAAGGGCTTAGGGCATGCTGAGTAGCTGGGAAAAATAAAAGAAGAGCATGTGCTTTCATGGGGAAACGCTCAAACATTCATACTTGGGGCAAATGTTGAAATGCTATAGCTCCCCACCCTTTGGATTTTCGACTTGAGAATTGCGGTGCAGGCTCTAGATGGCATGCACTAACCAGCCATGCAAAAAACAAGGGCTTAGGGCATGCTGAGTAGCTGGGAAAAATAAAAGAAGAGCATGTGCTTTCATGGGGAAACGCTCAAACATTCATACTTGGGGCAAATGTTGAAATGCTATAGCTCCCCACCCCTTTGGATTTTCGACTTGAGAATTGCGGTGCAGGCTCTAGATGGCATGCACTAACCAGCCATGCAAAAAACAAGGGCTTAGGGCATGCTGAGTAGCTGGGAAAAATAAAAGAAGAGCATGTGCTTTCATGGGGAAACGCTCAAACATTCATACTTGGGGCAAATGTTGAAATGCTATAGCTCCCCACCCTTTGGATTTTCGACTTGAGAATTGCGGTGCAGGCTCTAGATGGCATGCACTAACCAGCCATAAAAACAAGGGCTTAGGGCATGCTGAGTAGCTGGGAAAAATAAAAGAAGAGCATGTGCTTTCATGGGGAAACGCTCAAACATTCATACTTGGGCAAATGTTGAAATGCTATAGCT
>BQMB01000214.1:0-18600 GCA_027943415.1 Closterium sp. NIES-67
CGATCTTTACAGCCCAATACCCAACTTGATCCCAAGGTAAAGAGTAACCAGTTACACCAAAAGAAACAGTAATACTGCTAAAAGAACTCCTGTAACCCAAGTAAGTTCACGAGGTTTTTTGAAGCCTCCAGTTAAATACACACGGAATTGTGTAAAATCATAGTCATTACCATCATACTAGCAGACCATCTGTGTACTGATCGAACTAACCAACCAAAGTTAACTTCGGTCATAATGTTTGAACAGAAGCAAAAAGCCTCGGTTACAGTAGGACGATAGTAAAAGGTCATAGCAAAGCCTGTCGCTACTTGAATGATAAAACAGGTAAAAAGTAATTCCTCCTAAGCAATAGAAAATATTGACATGAGGTGGAACATATTTGTCGGTAACGTCATCAGCAATTGCCTGAATTTCCAACGTTCTTCAAACCAATCGTATACCTTACCCATAATGCAGACATTCTCCATTTACATAATTACGCAGTTGAACTTCCATAGAAAAAGAGAAAAGTCTTTTTTCTCCCTATGTACTAATTAGTATCATTTGGGAATATTGTCGTGTTTCTACTTTAATTAATATGAATAAGAAGACCAGGAAAAATTCTTGAGTAATTATACCCCTTCATTTTCCTAGTCTTCTCGTCAGAAAAGAATTCCCTTAAACTGTAATGAGATTATCAGTTTGTGAGAAATTGAAGCATTACCGTACTTATTGCCAACTTACTGGGATACCATCTAAAACTACAGAAGCATTGTATAATTCTAGAATTATAACCAAAAATACAGCAAATAATCCGATAAATACACCCATAAGTACAGTAGTGCCCCATCCTGGAGCTACTTTACCATATTCGGAATTAAGTGGCTTTAATATGTCACCAACAGCGGTTCTTCTGCCCTTGGTAGAATCTTTAATGATCTGTGTTGCCATAAATCTTATTACTCATTGGTTGAGATTTGTTGACTTTGTGTACTATCATAGTGGAAACCAAACATTCTCATTCTTGAGGAATTACCTGAAAATGGAAACCAGCACCTTGGTAGTTATCTTTATATCTTGTCTGCTTGTAAGTTTTACTGGTTATGCCCCTGTATACAGCTTTTGGACAGCCTTCAAAAGAACTTCGCGATCCATTTGAGGAACACGAAGATTAATTTTCTAGGCCTTTCCCAAACTTCACAGGAATACGGGGAGGGCCACCCTATAATTCATATTGAAAAGAATAAGATGATCCTTGTATTACTATACAAATAGATAAATAGGATACAAAAAAATTACAAGGTTAAGTCTAATATAGGCCTATTTCTTCCCTTTTACAGGCACCTTTGGGTGGCTCTCTGAAGAAGATTGCAAAGAAGATAATGCCTAGAGTTACTGACCAACAGAAAAGTGTAAACCAGGGCTTCCATAATATGATTTGTAGTAAAATGTGTGAAAATAGCTTTCGTACTAATCGATTTTTTGAATCTTTTTATAGATTCATTGATACATACTAAGATACATAAATAGAAACTGAGTACAGATATTATATATCTATACAGCTTGTCTCTTGGTGCTTGGGTCTCCAAGTTTTTGGAAAAGACCGAATTCTACTTGTGCTTCAAGATCAGGATCAATTCCAGAGAATACGTCTCTAAATAGAGTTCTAGCCCATGCCAGATATGGCCAAAGTAGAATAAGAATGCTAAATTAGCATGTCCAAATGTGAACCGATCCTCTTGGGCTACTACGGAATACCCCATCAGATTCTAAGAGTAGCACGGTCAAATTCAATAATTTCACCTAATTGTGCACGTCTTGCATTTTTTTTCACGTAGTAGGATCACTAAAACTTACCACCGTCTAGTTCTCCACCGTAAAATTGTACAGTTACACCTACTTGTTCAATACTATATTAGATTCTGCTCTACGGAAAGGAACGTCTGCACGAACTACTCCGTCTTTATCTAGTAAAACAACGGGAAGGTTTCAAAGAAAGTTGGCATACGACGAACAAATAGTTCATTACCTTCTTATCTGTAAATACAGCATGACCTAACCAGCCTACTGCAATACGTCTCCATTATCCATAGCAACCTGCACGGAATAGTCCTCCTTTAGCAGGGTTATTTCCAATGTAATCGTAGAATGCTAGTTTCTCAGGAATCTTAGACAAGCTTCAGATAGACTTAACCCTTCAGCTTGACTAGCACGAACACGTCTTTCAATTTCTTCTTGGAAATAGTTTTGATCCCATTGATACGAGTAGGCCCAAATAGTTCGATAGGAGTTGCTGCACTACATACCACATAGTTCCAGCTACTACAAAAGCTGACCAAAAACTGCTGCAATACTGCTAGATAGTTACGGTTTCAATGTTCCCCATACGCAATCCTTTATAAAGACGCTGAGGAGGACGAACACTTAGGTGGAATAATCCTGCTAGAATTCCTAAAATACCTGCTGCAATATGGTGTGACGCAATACCAACCTGGGTTAAAAGGATCGAATCCTTCTGCACCCCAAGCTGGAGCTACAGGTTGTACACTTCCACTAATTCCATATGGATCAGAAACCAGATGCCAGGACCAAATAAACCAGTTACGTGAAACGCACCAAAAGCAAAGCAAAGTACTCCAGATTAAGAAAAGGGTGAATTCCAAAGATTTTAGGTAAATCTAAGGAAGGTTTGCCAGTTCTCTCATCACGGAATTAGTTCAAGATCCAGTAAACCAGTGCCAAAATTGCTGCTAGGAATAATAGTCCAGAAAGAACAATATGAACAGGCTGCTTACACCTTCGGTAACGTCCATAGACCAGCATCATTAACGGTTTTCTCCAGTGAATACTCCAGCCACCCCATGATTTAGTAACTCCAATCGAGTGATGAAAGGGAATTACAAACATGCCTTGTCTCCACATTGGATCAAGAACAGGGATCAGAAGGGTCAAAAACTGCTAGTTCATACAAAGCCATAGAACCAGCCATCCAGAAACTAGAGCAGTGTGCATGATATGCACAGCAATCAAACGACCGGGATCATTTAAAACAACTGTATGTACACGATACCAAGGCAAACCCATGGGTAACACCTCTTTCTCAGAGAGAATTAGACATTCTGTGACTCTCTTGCACTAAGATGACCTATTGCGTTTGCTATTTATTTTCAACATCCCAGGCACTATTTCCCTATAGTGATCTTTTTCTAAACGCCAATTTTTTTATGGTCTCTTGTTGTTGATATAACCGTATTTATTGTAACATTTTTTGTTTAATCATCACAACATAGAAAATGGTTTGAAATTCAAAATTTCTAGTGTAAAATACAACAAGAAGAGGAAAGAAATCCATTTCGTACTCTAATTTATTTAAGTACATAAACTGCTTAAAAAAATTTTACAAAAAAATATTCTATATTTTTACAAAAAAATACTGTATAGTAGACAAACATACTATAGAAAGTAGACAAAAGCTTTTGTTCAAATGTTTGTGGAATTTTTGAAAAAAAATTTTTGTTTTTTTCTAAATGAAAAAACATTTCTATATCTTACACAAAAACATATTGCAATATGTAACATCTAATTAACGACACTATAGTACTATAGTGTATATAGGGGAGTATATACAATTTAATTACTAAATTAACATTATGCCTATTGGTGTTCCAAGGGTCCCTTTTCGTCTTCCTGGAGAAGAAGAGGCAGTTTGGGTAGACGTGTATAATCGATTGTATCGTGAAAGATTACTTTTTTTAGGTCAGAATGTAGATGATGAGATTGCTAATCAATTGATTGGTATTATGATGTATTTGAATGGAGAAGATGAAAGTAAGGATATGTTTATGTACATCAATTCTCCTGGTGGAGCAGTCTTGGCTGGAATTGCAGTATATGATGCTATGCAATTTGTAGTACCAGATGTGCATACTATCTGTATGGGCCTAGCAGCTTCTATGGGTTCTTTTATCTTAACTGGAGGAGAAATTACTAAACGTCTAGCCCTACCTCATGCTAGAGTAATGATTCACCAACCAGCTAGTTCTTATTATGATGGGCAAGCAGGTGAATGCATGATGGAAGCTGAAGAAGTTTTGAAATTACGAGATTCTATTACAAGAGTCTATGTTCAGCGTACTGGGAAGCCAGCATGGGTAATTTCTGAAGATATGGAAAGAGATGTTTTTATGTCTGCAAAAGAAGCCCAAGCATATGGAATTGTAGATTTAGTAGCAGCAGATAATGATTCTACTCCAGATGTTTTATAATAATGATAGAAAATCTCTATAGTTCTCTTATAGTTACCTTAGATTTTTCAGTAGCTAATCTTTCTTAACATCATTTTTCTCTTTTTGGTTCAAAACAGAATGTGGTTAAGATTCATCTCAACTGAACATTTCTGTTCAAACAATTTATGCCTACCATTCAACAACTTATTAGACATAGCAGACAACCTGCAGAAAATAGAACCAAGTCTCCAGCCCTTCGAGCTTGTCCTCAAAGAAGAGGAGTATGTACTAGAGTGTATGTGTGATTTGTTCAGATCTAAACTAGTAAAAACCTAGAATCGATATGACAGAAGAATCTAGGAATTTTTAGAGTATGGATCTGCCACTTATTTTTTTTATAGGTGGAATTCATAAATTTCCTTGGTGTAAATCCAATCATCTTAGTGCAAGATAGAATGCACTTTCTCCACGGTAGTGACTGGTCATCAATCCGTGAAGCGAGAAAGACGAACAAATATAGTATTAATAGACAATATGTGTTGTTCATTGCAATAACGGATTCATAAGGTTAGCTGCTCAGCGAACTCTCGTAATAAAACACTGTTCATATTTTCTAAGTATCTATGTCAGAAATAAGGTACTTAGCATACAACATAAGAAAGCGAAAGATTGAATCTTGTACAGGTTTTCAATTGCACTCTTATTTAATTCCTATCAGGAACAAAATTAGCTTCAGTGTAAAGAGAGAATCTTACCGTCATAAGAAAATTTATGGAAACAAAGTAATGTATAAATGCTCTCAGCACAAGGCATTCCCCCTTGTTTTCTGAGGAGTTACCTGAACTAAGGCCTTTATACAAAGGAAGGTTACAGAAGCAAATGCCATTATGATCCTTTCCCCTACATTAGACCTATATTTTTAGATAACATAATTTCTCATAAAGAGATATTGTATCCTGTACGAGGATATGGAAAATTTTCTTAGTAGTATAATATTATGTTATAAATATTTTTATTATATAAAAAACTTAGAATGACAAGAGTTAAACGTGGATACGTAGCTAGAAAACGCCGTAATCGTATTCTTGAATGTGCCTCAGGATTTCGTCGTGCGCATTCAAGGTTATTTAGACCTGCAAAACAACAGGTTATGAAAGCATTGGTTTCATCTAAGAGAGATAGAAGTAGAAGGAAAAGAGATTTTAGAAAATTATGGATTACTCGTATTAATGCTGCAGTACGTCAAAAAGGGCTTTCTTATAGTCGATTTATTAACAAACTCTATACATCTAAAATTTCCATTAATCGTAAGATGATTGCACAAATAGCAGTTTTAGATAAAGATGGTTTTAACGGGTTATTGAATAGTGTTTAGCAAAATTATTTCTATATATTTTTTTTGCATATGACCAAGGAATGATTATCAGAATGCAAAAAGCTCTTGCTAGGTCTTAAAATCTAACAAGAGCTATTAGAAATCTTTTTATCAGGAAAATTCATTGCATATTGCTTATTGCTTATTGCTTATTCCTTATTCCTTATTCCTTATTCCTTATTGCTTATTGCTTATTGCTTATTCCTTATTCCTTATTGCTTATTCCTTATTCCTTATTGCTTATTCCTTATTCCTTATTCCTTATTGCTTATTCCTTATTCCTTATTCCTTATTCCTTATTCCTTATTCCTTATTCCTTATTCCTTATTCCTTATTCCTTATTCCTTATTCCTAAGCCTACCGAAAAAAATGATTTATTTGATAAATGCAATAAGGGGTCATCCATTTCTTGGAACCCCTAAATAATATGAGTGGGCAAAAAGATATTTTCAATGGATGAAATTTAAAAAAAAATTCAAGTTACTATCTCTTTGCCTGTTTTTTTAAGAAGAAGTATATAAATTGACTACTTTTTTTCACAATTTACACAACGATTAACTTTCATTATTTAAAAAAGGTAATAACGCTAATATACGAGCTGCTTTAATAGCTCTTGTCATAGCACGTTGTTGTTTTGATGTTAATCGATTAACACGTCTAGATAAAATTTTTCCTTGTTCACTAATAAACTTACGCAATAAACCAACATTTTTGTAATCAATGCTTTCTCCTGGTTTTATAGGTGTTTTTTTACGGCGTCTAGACGATCTTTTTGGTCTACTAACGAATTTTTTCATAGTGATCTCCCATTTCATTTATCTTCTATTATTTTTTAATTTCTTTGTGAATTGTATGTGTGTTACAATGAGGACAGAATTTTTTTAACTCCAATCTATTCGGAGTATTACGACGATTTTTTTTTGTGGTATATCTTGAAACACCAGGAAAACGTTTATTTCTATTTTGTGGACAAACTGTACATTCTAAAGTAACAGTAATTCTTACGTCTTTACTTTTGGCCATAATTTGATTACCTCAGGTATCATAAAGGTATAGAATATGTAGATTATAACTTTACAGTTATAATGTTATGATGAATAAAAGGAATTATGGAAGAAATTTGTTTAACAAAATCTTGAAAATGAAAAGTCTTTTCTTTCTTAATACAATACATTAAATATTTAATATATTATCGAGTCATAATAACATCTTCAATAAAATATTGAAGAGAATATATAGATATAACTGGGAATACATATATTAAATTGATTAGGAAATACCAAAAAATCCTAATTAGAAAGATAGATATCATTAAATAAAGTATATTTTCTCTATTTTTCCGACTCCTCTAATGGAGTCGGTTGAACACTGATCTTGATTAAGTATATTGCTTAAACAAGCTTTGAAGTTGGCGGATTCCTCCTGTCAAATTCTTTATGAATTCATAGATAGCTTTGGAAGATTGATGCATTAGACAAATAGTAAAATGACTAATAAATAGTATGTAATAAACATCAATATCACTCGTAGAATATCATGAAATTTTATGAAATAACATGATTTCCCCAGATATATAGTCCTCTGTAATAAATCATAATGAATTTTCAAAATGTTTACTTATTGGATATCTAGGTTCAATGAATCGAAGATAAAGATCTTCTTTAAACTAATTTGTTGATGCAACAAAAAAATCTTCTTTTGCAATTTATAAGATAACTATATTGTTAGTATTCTTATACAAATGGAAGTACCAATGCATCTGGGAAAAAACGATTAATCTCTATTAATAAGCCAGCTGATATTCCAAACCATAATGTAGCCAATACAGGGGCTGTAGACAGGTAGGTTTTGAAATCTTGCATAACAGAATCTCCTATTTCTTAATATATGCATCTTTTGCTTAAATAAGCCTATTAGTTATATTTTATGCTATCTTCATGTTATAACTACATAACAAGTATACACTAACTAAAGGTCATATTTCCTCACAAGCATAGAGTACATCCAAGTAATTTCATACCATATCTAAAAAAATGAAAAATTACCTTTGTATATCTTGTGATTGGCACTTTCCCATTTTCTTTAGTATAAATTACTCATAACACCATATTAATCTTACTTAATTATATGTATGAAAGAGAAGTCATGTATACATTTTTTCATCAAAAGAGAATTCTAAGAAATAATGGAAGGAATGATGAAAAAATGATTTATGATTCATTTTTTTTCTAAATTTTCTATACTTCAAATATATTCATCTTTTTTTCTAACAATCTTAATTTAGTATAAAAAGGATCGATACTAGAATCGTTCATTCTAAAAGATTTCATCAATTGAGAGAAAGTATATATTTTCTTCAAGAAATATGTTTCTTGTGATTTCTGAAACAACATGAAATATACTAGCTAATTTTTAGTGATATAACATATAATTTATCTTGTAAACAGGGGATGTAGCGCAGCTTGGTAGCGCATTTGTTTTGGGTACAAAATGCCGCAGGTTCGAATCCTGTCATCCCCACCTTCATTGCTGGTTAGAATTATTTTAAGGTTTATTTGCAGATGAAATTGAGTCTTTTCGTAAAGTTCAAAAAGAGGATATTTTTCTTTCTTACATTATTTTTGTGAATACTCAAATCATGTATGCGCTCTTAGTTCAGTGGTAGAACGCAGGTCTCCAAAACCTGATGTCGTAGGTTCAAGTCCTACAGGGCGTGTGACTAATGAAATAATGGAAAGCATACGATCTGAATAGAAAATTTTATTCATCAGATATCATACTTTTTTAAAAAATGAATTATCCATATGCAAATGATTTTGTTTCTTTTTCCCTGTATATTTTTCACTTAATCTACAATTGTAAGTATTAAAAAAACTTACAATTGTTCTACTTCCTAGATCTATGATTCTATGGCTGCTCAATTTGAGCAGCCATAGAATCATAGATCTAGCTGATCACCGCGTCGATACTGAAGGTATGCAGTAACAAATAATCCAGCCATGGTGATAGGAATCATGCCTAGCACGATTCCAGACAATAAAGGCTCAACCATAAATAGTGACTCCTTGTTTTTCTGTGAATTCTTATTGTATAAAATCCTTAAACCAAGTAACACCTTTTTATCATATAGAAAAGAACTCTATTTGAGAATTATTAAACTGATATGATCGGTTTATTCTGGTGTTACCATTATGCAACCTTCTAAATCAGTTGGATCTTTGTAAGACCAACAAAAAGTACTATTGTGAATAGCAAAGTCGCTAATAATAGACCAAAGTAGCTAATAATAGTCAGCATAAGAGAATCCTAATAACAATATCAGGTTTAGTATACTTACACATTCCAAAATTCTCTACGTAAAAAAAGCAATTCTTTTTCCAGAAGGTGATCATTAATAGAATCTGATTGTTATAAACATAAAAATTTTAGTCTCAATAGAATTTTTAAGAGAAAAATATGTCTTTTACTCTTTTCTATAAGAAAATACAATCTAAATTACTGAATCAATAGAATAAACTATATTCCTAATAGAAGTTTTGAATGTGAAAACCTCTTTATTGAATTTTTGTCTATTTTATAACTATAAGAAATATGTTTTGGCATTCTTTTGGTATATTTTCTTGTAGAAAATTGTAGTAACATATTATTACGAATATTGATTATGTGATATGATCTAATCATTTTTTAGTAACAATATTTTGAAATATTTTTTTTTGAAAAAATCATTGGTATCAGGAGATATATAATGGAAATAAAGTCGGAATTTCTTTGGATAGAACCCATAGCAGGTTCTAGAAGAATTAGTAATTTTATATGGGCTTCTATTGTTTTTTTAGGTGCATTAGGATTTATTTTAGTAGGTTTATCTAGTTATCTTGGACAAGACATAGTTCCTTTTTTGCGATCTCAATCCATTTCTTTTACACCTCAAGGTTTAGTAATGTCTTTTTATGGCATAGGCGGTTTTTTCTTAAGTGTATATCTTTGGTGTGCGATAATTTGGGGTGTAGGTAGTGGATATAATGAATTTGATCGTCGTGAAGGTGTTATTTCTATTTTTCGATGGGGATTTCCTGGAAAAAATCGTCGAATTCGTATTCGTTGCTTAGTAGAAGATGTACAAGCTATACGTTTAGAAGTGAATGAAAACTTAGGTTCTCGTCGTATGATTTCTATTAGATTAAAAGGTCAACAAGATATTCCATTAACTCAAATGGGGGAATCCTTAACCTTAAGTGAAATGGAAGAAAAAGCTGCACAGTTAGCACGTTTTCTTCGTGTGCCAATAGAAGGTTTGTAATAGAATATCAGAAATATTTCTGATATTCTATGAAAGACACAGGCACTTCCCCTTTTGAATATTAATTTATCATTGATCTTTAAAAATGCTTGTACAATTTCTAATTTATATACAATTTAATAAATTTGCTGAGTTTACTATTTTGTAAAAAGAGTTTTACACATAGACTTTCTTTTTTTTATCAATAAGACTTTGGTACTTAAATTGTTTATATAATGAAAACATAAATGAATATTGCTTATGCAATTCTATCATTCACAAATGTGTCGATGGCTTTTAAGTACTCCATATCGTGCCCTAAATAAAGCATATCAAGCAAGCAAAAGAGTTCGTAATATTCAGAAAGATTATTTATCTTATAAAAATTCAATCGGAACTTCTTCAAGACGTTCCTGGTATAATGTAGCTGTCTATATAGATAGTGTATTAAATCAATCTGCTTCGCAAATTTATTGGGGTCTATTAGAATTTAAAATAACTAAATATTTATGTAATCTGATTCAAAATTTTTTCCAGGATAAAATGATGGATGTATTAGATACCCAATCAAAAATTTTATCACAAGAAAAATTCTCAAAATTAGAAAAAGAAAATATTTGGAATATTGAAGATAGGGAAGCAAAAGAGTTTCAGATTTCAAAATCACTCGATTCCAAAAGGTTCAGTACCGAAAATCCTAAATTTTCTTTTTCTGAAAGCAAAGAAAATGAGAATTGGTATATTCCAAACATTTCAGAAGAAGAATCTATTATTCATAATATCTATTTCTATCCTGTCAATTCGACAAACTATAAAAGAGAGTTAGCAAAATTAAATAGAAAACTTGCATGGATTGAAGCAGTTTTAGCTGATTTAGACTTCTTAAAAAATGAATGTTGGGCATTTTATACGTTAATGTCTCAGTATAATCCCAAAGTGGGAGCTCCTTCCTTTTATCTTGCGCCTTTGGGATTGAAAGCTAAAGATATACCTTATGAATCTTTAGGACTTGTACCTAGATCTATTACTCGTACTCTTTCTAGATTTCAAACAGAATTAGAAGGACGTTCTGCATCATTGGTACTCCCAGAATTTCGTTTAGCTAAGTACCAAGCAGTTGCTTCTTTGCAATATATGCTTTTTCTTGTATTATGTCCTTGGTTAATCTCTAATACATGTAAAATAGTCTTTTTAGAATCTTGGATTGAACATTGGTGGAACACTACTCAATCTCAAGTCTTTTTAAGTTTTTCACAAGAAGAAAAAGCATTAAGAAGACTTCAAGAAGTAGAAGAATTACTTTGGCTAGATATTATAATGGCTGATTCTTCAGCGAGACAACCTCAAGATCTTTCTGCACAAATTCATCAAAAGACTATTGATTTAGTAGAAACATATAACCAAGAAAGTATTCATACTGTTTTAAATTTATTTGCAAATTTGATATCCCTTGCAGTAATCATATCTTTATTAATTTGGGGAAAAAAAAGATTAGCTATATTAAATTCATGGATACAAGAAGTTTTCTATAGTTTAAGTGATACTATGAAAGCTTTTTTTATTCTTTTATTAACAGATCTGTGTATTGGGTTTCATTCTCCTCATGGATGGGAGATTTTTATAGGTTTTGTATTAGAACATCTTGGCTTTTCACATAACAAACATGTTATTTCATGTTTTGTATCTACTTTTCCTGTAATATTAGATACAGTCTTTAAATATTGGATTTTTCGTCATTTAAATCGTATTTCCCCTTCAATTGTAGTGAGTTATCATACAATGAATGAATAATATTATTCATGATGAGTTTTGTTATAATTTTCACTAATTCTCTCTATATGTACTAAGAATAACTATGTAGAGAATTAGTGATCCTATCTATCATGATTAGCAACAAAATAAGTGAGATTCTATAGAATTTTTTTTTATAGAAACAAAAAGGGCGGAGGCATGATTTGAACATGCGACCTCAAGGTTATGAGCCTCGCGAGCTGGCCAGACTGCTCCACTCCGCCTTATATTCATTATAATATATTTAGTATTTATCGTCAAGCTGTTAAACATTTTCACAAAATACTAATAACATAATAAGAAATTGTCTTATCTATATATTTTTTTTAACAATATGTTTTTCTTACTAAATAATATTAATTCTTCACACGTACTTTCGATATAGAAAAAAAAATCAATCAAATTTATTCGGAATATAATAAATAAGATGGTTTTTCTAGATATAGAAATTGTATTAGTATATTTGACTAGTAAATAGTGTGCTTTAACACATTTTATTAAAAATTTTAATTAATAATAAATTATAGTATTACTTTTATAAAATAATAAAAATATTATCCTTTTAAAATAAAGCTATTATGCCTATAATTTTAGTAGACATATATAAGAGAAATATGAATTTATTTCAAGCTAGGAATCTAATAAATTGTTCATTTGCTGAAGAGCAACTATAATATAGTTAAGTAAATACACTATGCTTTTCCTACCAGTTGAATTCTTGTATAGAATTCTTCTAATGATTTTTGTTTTCAAAGTAAGTAAAGCTACGTTTTGATCAGATGTTTGTTATAATGACGTTCGATATTGTAAATATTTCAAAGATTTTCTAAATTTAAGAACGATGTGGAATATCCTACCATATTTATTTACTACTGATACTTAAAACAATTTACTAATATTCTTCAAGTTAGGACTTGCCTAATTAACAAGACTCAGGTAGAAAGAGAAGTGCCAAAAGGCAAGAAGAAAAGAGAAGCGAACCAGTTCTGGATGCAATATAATGTATACCAAATCTTTATCTCTAGATTCTATAGGGATAGAACTCGATTGGATATTATTTCTTATAAATCCTATTATTTATAGATATTTGCATAACTTTCCTATAGATGCATGGATATGTGGAAATAGGCAGAACAATGGTGCTTCATAATGACCTACATAGTTGGATGGGAGAACATTTATGACTATAGCCATTGGAAAGTCCTCCAAACAGCCTCAAGGTCTGTTTGACAGCATGGATGACTGGCTAAGAAGAGACCGTTTTGTATTTGTGGGTTGGTCTGGTCTTTTGTTATTTCCTTGTGCATACTTTGCATTGGGTGGTTGGTTCACAGGAACTACCTTTGTAACTTCCTGGTATACCCACGGTCTAGCTAGTTCTTATCTAGAAGGTTGCAATTTCCTAACTGCTGCTGTTTCCACTCCTGCTAACAGTTTGGCACATTCTTTATTGTTGCTATGGGGACCTGAAGCTCAAGGAGACTTCACCCGTTGGTGCCAACTAGGTGGTTTGTGGACTTTTGTAGCATTTCATGGTGCTTTTGCTCTAATCGGATTTATGTTGCGTCAGTTTGAAATTGCTAGATCTGTAGGATTACGTCCTTACAACGCAATTGCATTTACTGGCCCAATCTCTATTTTCGTATCCGTATTCTTAATCTATCCTTTAGGACAAGCAGGATGGTTTTTTGCACCTAGTTTTGGTGTAGCAGCTATCTTTAGATTTATCTTGTTCTTCCAAGGATTCCATAACTGGACTCTAAACCCATTCCACATGATGGGAGTAGCTGGTGTATTAGGTGCTGCGTTGCTTTGTGCAATTCATGGTGCTACAGTAGAGAATACTCTATTTGAAGATGGAGATGGTGCAAATACTTTCCGTGCATTCAACCCAACTCAATCTGAAGAAACTTATTCCATGGTTACTGCGAACCGTTTTTGGTCTCAAATTTTTGGGGTTGCTTTCTCCAACAAACGATGGCTACACTTCTTTATGTTGTTTGTGCCTGTAACTGGATTGTGGATGAGTGCTGTTGGAGTAGTAGGTCTTGCTGTAAATTTACGAGCATATGACTTTGTTTCCCAAGAAATTCGTGCAGCAGAAGACCCTGAGTTTGAAACTTTCTATACTAAGAATATCCTTCTAAATGAAGGTATCCGTGCTTGGATGGCGGCTCAAGATCAGCCTCATGAAAACCTTGTATTCCCCGAGGAGGTTCTACCACGTGGAAACGCTCTTTAATGGAACTTTGGCTGTAGGTGGTCGTGATCAAGAGACCACCGGTTTTGCTTGGTGGGCTGGTAATGCTCGACTAATCAATCTATCTGGTAGGCTATTAGGTGCTCACGTAGCTCATGCAGGATTGATCGTCTTCTGGGCAGGAGCTATGAACCTGTTCGAAGTAGCTCACTTCGTGCCAGAGAAACCCATGTATGAACAGGGTCTAATCTTATTACCTCACTTGGCTACCCTAGGTTGGGGTGTAGGGCCAGGTGGAGAAGTAGTTGATACCTTCCCTTACTTTGTCTCTGGAGTTCTTCATCTTATTTCTTCTGCAGTATTAGGATTCGGTGGTGTATATCATGCACTGATTGGTCCAGAAACTTTAGAAGAATCATTCCCTTTCTTTGGCTATGTATGGAAAGACAAAAACAAAATGACTACCATCTTAGGTATTCACTTGATTATCTTAGGCTTAGGTGCTTTCCTACTAGTTTTCAAAGCTTTGTGGTTTGGTGGTGTGTATGATACTTGGGCACCTGGTGGTGGAGATGTTCGTAAGATTACCAATCCAACTCTTGATCCTAGCGTTGTTTTTGGATATCTATTGAAATCTCCATTTGGTGGAGACGGTTGGATTGTCAGTGTAGATAACTTAGAAGACATTATTGGTGGTCATATTTGGATAGGTTTCATCTGTGTCTTTGGAGGTATTTGGCATATCTTAACTAAACCATGGGCTTGGGCTCGCCGTGCATTCGTATGGTCTGGTGAAGCTTACCTTTCTTATAGCTTAGGAGCTATTGCAACAATGGGATTCATTGCTTGCTGCTTCGTTTGGTTTAACAATACTGCTTATCCAAGTGAATTTTATGGTCCTACCGGTCCTGAAGCTTCTCAAGCTCAAGCTTTCACATTCTTGGTGAGAGACCAACGTCTAGGTGCTAATATCGGATCTGCTCAAGGACCTACAGGTCTAGGGAAATACTTGATGAGATCTCCTACTGGAGAAATTATTTTTGGTGGAGAAACCATGCGTTTTTGGGACCTTAGAGCTCCATGGTTAGAGCCTCTAAGAGGACCTAACGGTCTTGATCTAGCTAAATTGAAAAAAGATATTCAACCTTGGCAAGAAAGACGTTCTGCTGAATATATGACTCATGCTCCTTTAGGTTCTTTGAACTCTGTAGGTGGTGTAGCTACAGAAATTAATGCAGTTAACTATGTATCTCCTCGTAGTTGGCTTTCTACTTCTCACTTTGTTTTAGGTTTCTTTTTCTTTGTTGCCCATCTTTGGCATGCAGGAAGAGCACGTGCTGCTGCAGCTGGTTTCGAAAAAGGAATTGATAGAGAAACAGAACCAGTTCTATTTATGAATCCTTTAAACTAAGTGATCAAATAAATAGATTAGTATTCTTAGGATCTCTCAACAAAGTTTGTCGTTTGTATTGTATCTGAATGCGGGGCGCTTTGCGCCCTTGCATAACCTCTCTTTTCTTTCTAATAAAAGATCAATCTGAAAAGAACATTTTTGCACAAAATGTATCAATTCATCGTTTTTTGAATAAAAAAAAGGATTATTCAATAGAGAATTTAGACAATATCAGCAAAATTGGATTTTTTGTATTCTATTCAAGTCAATTCATCATCTTTTTTGAAGATATTATAAATTTATGTCTTTCACAGATTCTTGTCATAAGACTATACGGAAAATATACTTATATTAAATGGAATTTTCTTCAAAATAGAATTCAATATTTTTATTGATCAAATAAATCTGGAAGGGGAGAAATGGCACGGAAATAGATGTGTCTTTTTTATTTCAAGGGAAACTGTCATCGGAAATAAGGGATTGATTGTAAATCATCACAAAACTTGTTGACATGAGAATCAAGAGTTCATATTATTAGTGATGAGATAACAAAATAAGAGAGAATAAGCATATTGCTTAATTTGAGAATATGACATTAATGCTTTTGTGTTTTATTATTTCACATGCGTTCATGAAATTCTCTCGCAAGAAAAGAAAACTTGTACTTTAAGGATATTAGATCTTGATATATCAGTTTCTAGGAAATTTCTTTCTTCTATTCAAATTCTTACATTGTTTTCTTGAATAGAATTTCTTAGTAGAGAAAAAAGTGGTTTTTGAAGCAGAAAGTATAACTTAAAGTTTCAAAGAGGTCTGAGGAGTAACATAGTCGTGATGCTCTCCACAATCTAACTCGTTGTTGCTATATATAGCACAACAGTCGTTGTTATGAGATTGAGCAGTATGGCATATCCAATTTGTTAAAACGTTTGGAGTATTATAGCCATGACAATTCTGTTTCAACTAGCTGTATTCGCATTAATTATTCTTTCCTTTCTTTTGGTGATTGGTGTGCCTGTAGTGCTTGCTTCACCAGATGGTTGGTCAACTAGCAAAAATACAGTTTTTTCCGGGGCTTCTCTATGGATTGGTTTGGTGTTCCTAGTGGGCATCTTGAATTCCTTTATCTCATAGTTTTTTGATAGATCCCGGATCTGTGTTGAAAACATTGGCTTCGGGGAACACTACCATTTCTATTTGGTAGTGTTCACAATTTATTAAGCTAAGCATGTTTCCATTAATGTTTTTGTCTATTTCTATACTATGAATAGTGTTTTTTCTTTTTAAGAAAAGATAGATCAGAATCAGAAAAAGAATCTATCATAACTTCTTGGATACATAATTGATATTTCTATTTTTTAGAAATCTTCCCATTTTCAAAAATCTTAAAATAGTCGCTATTTCGGTTCTAAAAAACAATCAGAAAATTTTAGATTTTTTTTCTATTATTTATTATGAATGGGCTTGTAGCTCAATGGATTAGAGCATATGGTTCCGAACTATAAGGCTAAGGGTTCGAATCCCTTCCTGCCCATTACAGAGTGCTATTTATCATTAGAAAAAAAACATATTGTTATTTATTCTGCCAATTTCTAGACACATTGTTTTTATAAACATTATAAAAATAAAGACTGCAATTCTATTTGTTCTTATATATGCAATATATTTTGCTTTTATTATTATAATAATTTATGTGCTTTTAGTTCCTTGTGAATGGAGATCTATAATAAGTTGAACGTTAATCTAATAGAGCAACTTTTCTTTTTCTATTTTTGGAAGAGTTATAAGTAGGGGAATGTTTATTCGATTGAATAGAATGTTTTGGATATTTCTATCAATTGTGTAAGGTTAACATACTCTTCTTTGCACTTCATCTAATATTCTTGTAATAGAAATTCCTCTGGATATCCTATGATTCATTAGGCGAAGTATATCCATTTGATATTTTTCTTATTCGAGTTATTCATCTTGGTTACTTGCATCCGATGGTTTTAAATACAACAGTTCTTGGATTGAGAATTCAAGAGACCTTTTGTGGTATTTCTTCTTCTATGAGGATTTGTTTAATACTTTCTTCCGATTCAAAATTCCTGATATTGTTATATTATGCCATTATACTACCAAAGTGTGACTAGATACGTAGATACTTAATCCCTTGTTATTTTAGCCCCTTGTCTCCTGATATCTTGGATATATTTTTTTTATACTTCCAACTCAGTTGGAAGACAATTTATTCATGGAAAATGAACGTTTTTATTCAAGAAAGGTGTATTGCATTCCATTGCTTTTTCTATTTTACATAAATAGTAAGTTAGTTTGGAATAAGTTTATGTTGCAAATAATATATATATATCACACTGAATATATTACAATCGGTTCTGCTTATTCTCAATAAGTATTGACTGTGCTTCTATTAAAACAAGGAGGATTTTAGTTATGTCATTAGTTGATTGGTTTGAAGAAAAAACGTAGGCTTAAACTACTTACTACGCCCAAAGCCAAAATATCCAGAATCTGATCCTAGCGAAGGATTATGGACACAATGTGATAATTGTGAAAGCATGCTATATGTACGATTTTTAAAACAAAATCAACGTATTTGTGAAGAATGTGGCTATCATTTAGAGATGAATAGTACAGAAGAATTGAACTCCTGATTGATCCTGGTACTTGGGAACCTATGGACGAAGATATGCTTCCTTGTGATGTATTAGATTTTTTCGATCAACAATCATATAGAGATCGGATTGAAGAAAATCAAATACGTACAGGATTGACAGATGCTGTTCAAACTGGTGTAGGAGAACTGAATGGTACTCCTATTGCATTAGGAGTGATGGATTTCCAATTTATGGGAGGCAGTATGGGATCAGTAGTTGGCGAAAAACTTACCCGATTAATTGAACATGCTACGCAACATAAATTACCACTTGTTATTGTATGTGCTTCTGGAGGAGCACGTATGCAAGAAGGTACACTAAGTTTAATGCAAATGGCAAAAATTGCTTCTGTTTTACAAATTCATCAAATTCAACATAAGTTACTTTATATATCTATTCTTACTTATCCAACTACAGGAGGTGTTACTGCTAGTTTTGGTATGTTAGGTGATATCATTATTGCTGAACCGAAAGCATATATTGCTTTTGCTGGCAAACGTGTTATTGAACAAACTTTACGACAGGAAGTACCTGACGGGTTTCAAGTAGCTGAATCATTATTAGATCATGGATTATTAGATTTAATTGTTCCTAGAGCCATTTTGAAAGGTGTGGTTAGGAGAATTGGTTTGAACTTATTAAATCTGCTCCTTGTAAAAATACAAAAGAAATCCCAATAACATGTTGAATTGTTGAT
>BQMB01000215.1:0-120783 GCA_027943415.1 Closterium sp. NIES-67
ACATGATGTGCCTGTTTCCTGACTTATGTCAGCATTGTGGCATTGAAAAGCAAGCCTCCCGCATGCACGAGTCCCAACAGTTCCGAATGATCAATGTTCGGCTGAAAAGCATCCCATGCTCCCTAAACCACGAGCCGAGTGCACTACCTTGTGCGCCGCCTTCTGCTGCCAGTAGTATGGATCGGCTAAAAAGAGTGACTCGATTCACTCACTTGTGCTCCGTTGTGTGCTGCCAGTAGTATGGATCGGCTACCGAGTAGAGCGAGAAACCGACGGCTCCCCAGAAAATGCCGGAGAAAATGTCCTTATCGGTGTGAGGCACGCCGGGATCACCGGTATACGCGGGACCGAAAATCTTATCCATCCTGGATTCTGGTACTTGTAGTTAACCAGAAGAGGCTTGCACGCAACTTGAGGAGCGAAGCCAACAGCCGGGAAACAGCGCTACCAAGGAGCCGAAGCTGCAAGATAGCGACTCGGAGAACGGACCACCAGAAGGTCTTCGTTCCTAGCAGCTAAGAGACAGACATGCCTTAGCAACTAGGTTGCGTCTAGGAACTTGAATGTCTCTGGCGGATTGGGCTTGATCCTTGCTGCTTGAAGCTGGAGGAAATACCGGATTTCAAGTACGTTCTGATGCGTTTTCGTACATTGCCTTTCGGTTTTATGCGGTGATACGGGAGGCTGACTGATGGCTGGAGTGGATGGAGCTGTGCGGTATGGATGGAACGTTGAAAACTGTTTTGGTGAAATGAACGGTGAAGATGTGAAAAGCTGATGGCCTTTGGGATTGCCCTGGAAGGTTGACGTGGCAGTGACACCGTCCTGAACTTTGGGGAGGGCGTGCCTCTCCCACTTCCAGCGGAAATTCTCGATAAGCTTCCTGCGCTTCTCTGTAACGCAAATATAATACTGTACAGTTAATCTTCTAGTTATGACGAAAACCTTTTCGCCCAAAAGGGCAAAACTTGCGACCTAATGTTGGCCCCACGAAGAGAGTAGACACAAATGCAGGCATTTGCAGAGGACGTTAGCCTCGTGTCAAAGAGAGCCTGAGAGCCATCATCTTTGAAGATAATGATATATTTTCACAATCAACTTTTGACTCGTGTCGATAATTTTTTTCTCGGTGCCGTTGGATAGGGCTAGGTTAGAGCTGGGGGGAGTAGCATTCCAGGACTGGGCAAATTTGTTGCCTCCAAGCCTTCACATAGTGCACTGCAGGAAAGACGGCACTGCGAGTCATAAGAGTACTCTAGAAGTTGAAAGGCATTGAGGCCTCAGCATCTTCAGTTGTTGCACACGGTTGCACCAGCTCGGGCTCCATTCGTTGCTCTTTTTTCGGGCATGAGTGCATAAACCGCTACGCTGGCTGCTCGACGCTCATTTTTAAGAACCGCTTAGAACTGCTTAGAACCGCTTAGAACCGCGTAGCTCTCCCAGTGAAAATTGGCCGGCATGGCCTCTCCCGCGCCACCATTCCCACAAGCGCCGGCAGCCACGTCAGCAGCGATGACGGCGCCGTCAGGTCTCGCTGCTTCTGCTGGCGGGCCGGTAGACCACTACCCGCAGCCGTTAGCGACGCACGAGGCGATTCTGGGAGATCGCGTGCTGTTCCTTGACTTGCTGGCGCGGTTTCACAACCAGATGGGCGGATCGCTGAGGTGAGAGGGGAGCCACAGGCTTGCATCACTGAAAATGCGAGAGAGGACTTTCAGCGTTGCCTCATTATACAGGTGAAAGTGGAGACGGATTTAGCCCGTGCTGTACCTTGACTTGCCAGCCCGGTTTCACAGCTGAAGTCTTCTCTTCCGTCTCGCTGCTGCTATCAGGATTCCTCAGATGGGAGGGAGGGAGTTGGATCTGCACCTGCTGTACCGTGAAGTGACTGGCAGAGGAGGGCTCATGCAGGTGAGGACCGACCGACCGGTGCAGTGCAGGTGTGGCCTGGTGCAGGTATTATTCATCGAGGGGAGATACGAAGGTGGGCTTGCACCTGCTGTACCGTGAATTGATAGGCAGAGGAGGGCTCATGCAGGTGAGACCTGGTACAGGTGAGACCTGGTGCAGGTGGTGGAGGCGAGGGGGGGACAACGCATCAAAGCATCTGCTTTTTTCCTGTTCATTTCCCATTGCTTGTGTAAGTAGTTTAGCTTTGAGACGCCTCAAAACAGAACTACTCACACACAACACAAAGCATCTGCCCTTTTTCTGTTACGTTCCCATTGCTTCTTGGAGTGAATGGTATCAAGGTGCAATGGCTAGTATCTTTTGCATCAACTCAAATCACACTTCCCCCCCCTTTTTCCCCCCACCCTTCCTGCTCTCCTCCTTTCAGGTGACAGCCGATCGCAAGTGGAGGGACGTGACGATCCCCTTTGACTTCCCGCCCACCACCACCAGCGCATGCATCCTACGTGCTTTTGAGGCGCCTAAAAAATGCATCCTACGTGCTTTTGAGGCGCCTAAAAAATGCATCCTACATGCTTTTGAGGCGCCTCAAAAATGCATCCTACGTGCTTTTGAGGCGCCTAAAAAATGCATCCTACGTGCTTTTGAGGCGCCTCAAAAATGCATCCTACGTGCTTTTGAGGCGCCTCAAAAATGCATCCTACGTGCTTTTGAGGCGCCTCAAAAATGCATCCTACGTGCTTCTAGATGTTCCCCCCGTTCCCCTCCACCCTCTCCCCTCCCACTACCACCCCTCTGGCCCTTCCATTCTTGCTCCTTGCAGGTGATAGCGGACCGCAAGTGGCGGGACGTGACGTGACAATCCGCTTTGACTTCCCGCCCACCATGACCAGCGCATCCTACATGGCCTCCCCTTCCCTCCTCCTGCGTTCCACCTCTGGTACTTACCCGTTGTTCCTTGCAGGTGATAGCGGACCGCAAGTGGCGGGACGTGACGATCCCCTTTGACTTCCCGCCCACCACGACCAGCGCATCCTACGTGCTTCGCAAGTTCTACATAAATCTGCTGCACCACTTCGAGCAAACCTACTTCTTCAGGAGTCAGGGCCCTCTCGTCCCTCCCCCCCGTAAGTTTTTTTTTATTTGCCCTGCCACGGGGAGAAAGTAGGAGGTCAAGTAGTTTAGTTTTGAGACGTCTCAAAACTAAACTACTTAACCTCGTCCCTCCCCCCATGAGTACTTTTTGATTTGACCTGCGGGGGGAAAGGGGGGAGGGGGGGAAGGGGGGGAGAAAGAGAGGCCATCAGCGCATCCTAAGTACGTTCTGCGCAAGTTCTACATCAAGCTTCTGCACCACTTCGAGCAGACCTACTTCTTCAGGAGTCAGGGGCCCCTTGTGCCCCCCCCCTCGTGAGTCCCTCTGTCGCCCCCGTGAGAGTGCCTTCTGAGCTGTACTGCCAGAGAGAGAGGTCAGCGCCACTAGCGCTTCCTACGTGCTGCGCAAGTTCTACATCAACCTGTTCCGCCACTTCGAGCAGACCTACTTCTTCAGGAGACAGAGGCCCCTTGTGCACCCCCCTCGTGAGTCCCCCCGTTCCCCCATGAGAGTACCTTCTGAGCTGTGAGCTGTACTGACTGCCATAGAGAGACCACCACCACCAGCGCATCCTACTTTCTGCACAAGTTCTACATCAGTCTGTTCCCAATCCATCACTTCGAGCAGACCTACGTCTATCGGAGTCAGGGATCCCTTGTGCCTCCCCCTCGTGAGCACTTTCGGATCTGCACTGCGAGAGAGACACCACCACCACCAGTGTGCATCCTACGTGCAGTGCAAGTTCTAAATCAACCTGCTGCACCATTTTGAACAGACCTACTTCTTCAGGAGTCAGGGGCCCCTTGTGCTCCCCCCCCGTGAGTATCTCCCCCCTGTGAGTATCTCCCCCCTGTGAGTATCTCCTCCCTGTGAGTATCTCCCCCCTGTGAGTATGTCCCCCCTGTGAGTATCTCCCCCCTGTGAGTATCTCCCCCCCGTGAGTATCTCCCCCCCGTGAGTATCTCCCCCCGTGAGTATCTCCCCCCCGTGAGTATCTCCCCCCCGTGAGTATCTCCTCCCCGTGAGTATCTCCCCCCCGTGAGTATCTCCCCCCGTGAGTATCTCCTCCCTGTGAGTATCTCCCCCTCGGGAGTATCTCCCCCCTGTGAGTATTCCCCCCTCGTGAGTGCTAATATTATCTCCCTCCTCTCCCTCCTCCCCTCCCTTGAGTGCAGCGCTCACCCACTTCCCTCGTAAGCGCGGGGCAAGAAGAGCGCAAGGCGTTGAAGCCCCCCCTCTTGTGTCCTTCCCTCCCTCCTTGTACTCTTCTCCCTCTCCCCCCCACCCCCCCCTCCCCTCCCTTGAGTGCAGCGCTCACCCACTTCCCTCGTAAGCGCGGGGCAAGGAGAGCGCAAGGCGTTGAAGCCCCCCCACGTGAGTCCGTTCCTCTTTGTTCCATTTTTCCCCTACCACTGCACAAGCCGACCTCTCTGCCTGTTATCCCTGGGATGTTTGTTTTTCCTGACAATCTCTACCCTCTCTCTTTTCCCACAATCGTTTTTCTTCTGACAATCTCGCCTCCTCACACAACACCAGCCCTGCGGCTGGCCACCAAAAGAGACCGCAATTCACCCACTCGCTCCCCCCTTCCCTCCTCACAACACCAGCGCCCCAGCTGGCCAACATAGGGCGCAACATCTCGGGCATCATTCGCTCCAAGTGCGACAACGGCTACTTCATCACCGTGCCCATGGGCGACCAGGTATGCTACCCTCTGTCTGCTGTAGCCCCCCCCTGCGGATCAGCGTCTCAGCACCAGGGCATACGTTCTGCGCCATCACATCAGCATGCATGCAATGCGAGTGCGTCAACGGCTACTTCATCACCGTGCCCATGGGCGACCAGGTATGCTACCCTCTGTCTGCTGTAGCCCCCCCTGCGGATCAGCGTCTCAGCACCAGGGCATACGTTCTGCGCCATCACATCAGCATGCATGCAATGCGAGTGCGTCAACGGCTACTTCATCACCGTGCCCATGGGCGACCAGGTATGTGGCTCGTCTTCTGTAGAATCTGTACCATCATGATCGGCTCGCCCACTCACCCCACCTCCCTGGCACCATTTGCTCCAAGTGCGACAATGGCTACTACATCACCGTGCCCATTGGCGACAAGGTATGCTTCCCCTGCCCCTCCCCCCTCGCCCATGTGCCTCCTCCCCTCCCCCCCCAACTGCCCTCCCCCCCTCCAACTGCCTTCGCCCCCCAACTGTCCTCCCCCCCGCACCTCTTCGGGCCTCAGCCAGTCAACTCCATTCTGATTACCATGATCACCATGATCACCATGATCACCATGATCACCATGATCACCATGATCCCCATGATCACCATGATCACCATGATCCCCATGATCACCATGATCACCAAGATCACCATGATCACCAAGATCACCATGATCACCAAGATCACCATGATCACCAAGATCACCATGATCACCAAGATCACCATGATCACCAAGATCACCATGATCACCAAGATCACCAAGATCACCATGATCACCATGATCACCAAGATCACCATGATCACCATGATCACCAAGATCACCATGATCACCATGATCACCATGATCACCAAGATAACCGTGAGATTATCAACTCCATGATTATCTCACCCACTCTCTATCTCCCCATTCCCCACCTCCCGCTCTCCTCACAGGTGCTTCACGGGATTCTCTACCACCCCCCCTCCACCTCCTCCTCCTCCCCGCTTTTTGTGGCGCCTCTAAAACCTCCACCTCCTCCTCCTCCCGCTTTTTGAGGTGCCTCAAAAACCTCCACCTCCTCCTCCTCCCCGCTTTTTGTGGCACCTCAAAAACCTCCACCTCCTCCTCCTCCCCGCTCGCCGCTCCCCAGCCCATGCTCAACGCCTTCTCTCTCAACGCCCTCTCCCTCAATTCGTCTCTCATTCCCTCTCAAGCTGTGGGGCGCCGCAGGAGGCAGAAGAGGAGGAGGCAGGCGGGGGGGGGCGTGCCCGGGGTGGTGACTCCCTCAGCTCGTGATTCCCCGTCCCGTTCCCCTTACTCCGCTTCCGAGGCGCCTCAAAAGCCTTACTCCGCTTCCTCTCTCCTCCCTGCCCTCGCCCCTCACAGGTGCTTCACGGGATTCTCTACCACCCCCCGCCACCTCTTCCTCTGCACCTTTCTCCGCTCCCCAGCCCGTCAGCTTCATGCTCAACCCATTCGGCCTGGGCTTGGCCCTCATATACTTCCAAACACTCCCTCCCCGCCTCCCCTCTTCCCCCTTTCCCCACTCCCCCCCCCCCCCGCCCCTCGCAGGTGCTTCACGGGATTCTCTACCACCCCCCCTCCTCCTCCTCCCCGTTCGCCGCGCCCCAGCCCGTCAGCTTCATGCTGAACCCCTTCGGGCTGGACTCGGCCCTCATACGATCCCAAATGATGGGCCGACGCAGGAGGCGGAAGAGGAGAAGACGGGCTGAGCTGCTAGCAGCAGCCGCGGGGGGCATGCCCGGGGTGGTGATTCCCCCTAAGCAGAACCGCACGGGGTATAACTTCTTTTTCGGGGAGCAGAGGATGAAGCTGAAAGCTGAGATGCCCGACGTGCCGGACCGGGAGATCAGTCGGCTGATTGGGCAGCGATGGATGGCCCTCTCCCCTCAAGACAGGATTGTGAGTACAGCTCTTTCGCTCCCTCTTTCACATCCACACGTACGCACCAACACTCGCCCACACACACACACACCGGGGTGGTGATTCCCCTGAAGCAGAACCGCACGGGGTATAACTTCTTTTTCGGGGAGCAGAGGATGAGGCTCGAGGCTGAGATGCCGGACGTGCCGGTCCGCGAGATCAGCCGCTTGATTGGGCAGCGCTGGATGGCCCTCTCGCCTCAAGACATGATTGTGAGCATTGTCTCTCTGCCCTTCCCTCTCCCTTTTTTTGCTGCCTTCCTTGCTTTCCTGCTCCACCCCCCTCCCTCTTTCAGCCCTATCAGGAGCAGGCGGAGCGGGAGAGAGAGAGAGAGCGGTAGGTGGCAGAGGTGCGGGATTACAACAAGCAATGGTGTGCCACTCGCCGTCTGCTCAACCCATCACTCCTCTTTTATCCCCTTGCCATACTCCCCTCCCTTCTCTTCCCCAGCCCTACCAGGAGCAGGCGGAGAGGGATAGAGAGCGGTATGTGGCAGAGATGCGGGATTACAATGAGAGACGCGCACAAGCAGGGGGGGCGTAGGGGGAGTAGGGGGAGGAGGGGAAGGAGGGGGAGGAGCGGGAGGGGAAGGAGGGCCAGCAGGGGGGGTGGGAGGCAGGGGGATAGGGGGAAGATTTCGAGATCTGGGGCAGTATATGGGGGATATAGACAGGGTTATGGGGGGAGGGGGTTTCAGGCGCGGGGGAATGGGCGGAGGTGGGGGGAGGGGGAGGGGAGTAGGGGGGCAGGGTTAGGAGGAGAGATCGATGAGGAGGATGAGGAGGAGGAGGGAGTGGAGGGTGAAGGGGAGGAGTATGAGGAGGAGGGGTATGAGGAGGAGGAGGAGGAGGGGGAAGGAGAGGAGGGGTATGAGTATGAAGAGGAGGAAGAGGAGGAGGAGGGAGAGGGGGAAGGGGAGGAAGATGAGGTGATGGAGTTTGATGGGTTGACGGGACATGTGGGTTTGCAAGTGGGAGCAGGTGTTGATGATACACAAGTGGGACTGCAGAGCTCTGCACTAGCATCTCCTCCTAACAGCATCGCTTTGCGTGACAGCATTTCTGTGCCTAACAGCACCTCAAAGCCGGTTGGTCCTTCGCAACCTGTACAATCAGCCAAGCTCCCTGTTGCAACTAGTGCTCCTCCTGCTGCTCCTGCCGCTGCTGTTCCTTCTGCTCCTGCCGCTGCTTCTCTTGCTCCTGCTCCTGCTGCTCCTTCTACTGCCGCTGCTCCTGCTCCTGCCCCTGCCCCTGCTCCTGCTCCTGCTCCTGCTCCTGCTCCTGCTCCTGCTCCTGCTCCTGCTCCTGCTGCTACTGCTGCTCCTGCTGCTACTTCTGCTGCTCCTGCGCCTATTCTTGCTCCTGATCTTGTGCCTGCTCCTCCTGCTACTGCTGCTCCTCCTGCTACCGCTCCTGCTCCTGCTCCTTCTGCCACTCTTCCTGCAGCATCTTCCGCCTTTACTCCCGCTGGCGCTTCTGCTCCCTCAGCTGCTGCTGTGTCATCTGGAAAAGCGGAGGTCAGCAAGGGAGGGGCTGGAGAAAGAGAAACTAATGAGGGTGGAGTGAAGCAGGAGGACCGACCTGAGGATAGGGCAACGGTGGTTGAAGGGGGGGATACTCGGATGGAGGAGGCGAGTCCAATGAAAGAAGCAGCAGCGCCAGGAGAAGGAGCAGGAAACGAAGCAGCAGAGGAGGCAGCAGCAGGAGGGGAAGGAGCAGCAGCTGGAGCAGTAGAAGGGGCAGCAGCAACAGCAGCAGTAGGCGAAGCAACAGCAGCAGTAGGCGAAGCAACAGCAGCAGTAGGCAAAGCAACAGCAGCAGTAGGCGAAGCAACAGCAGCAGTAGGCGAAGCAACAGCAGCAGTAGCAGGAGTGGCTGCAACTGGAGAGGCTACAACTGGAGCGGCTGCAACTGGAGAGGCTGCAACTGGAGCAGCTGCAACTGGAGAAGCTGCTGGCAAAGGTGTTTCTGCCACATCTGCTGCTGTCACTGCTGCTGCTACTGGTGGTGATGCTGCTGCTGGTGATGATGATGCTGGTGGTGGTGCTGCTGCTGCTGCTGCTGTTGCTGGTGGTGGTGTTGTTGGTGTTATTTTGTCGGGTGATGGTGCTGCTACTAGTGAAGGAGGCATGGATGTGGATGCAGCTGGTGATGTTGGGGCTGGTGGTGCTGCCACCACTGGTGATGCTGCTGCTGGTGGTGGTGATGGTGCTGCTGCTGGTGGTGATGGTACTGTGCTCACTACAGATGCAGGCGGCATGGATGTGGATGCACCTACTGCTGGTGCGGAATCTGGTTCTAGAGCAGATGAGCTTGCACCAGTTGCACCTGTTCTGGATGCATCTGCTGCAAGCCTGCCTGAACCTCACCCACCTCAAGCAGAGGCACCTGAAGATCACCCACCTGAAGCAGAGGTGCCCGAAGCTCACCCACCTGAAGCAGAGACGCCCGAAGCTCACCCACCTGAAGCAGGGGCACCTGAAACACTCTAACCTGGCCACACCAACCTGAAACCTGCCCACCTGAACTCTCTGCTGTGCATGCACCTGTTACCAGCAACCTGGATGTTACAGAGGACATAGATGAGGGGGAGGGCTAATGAAGAAACTCGAGGGAAGTGAGGTCTCTTGATGGTAAGAGGAGGAAACAAGCTTTTGTTACGTATCAATGTTCCTGTTTTTACTATGCTAATGCTAGGAGCTTGTACTACATAGCTTTTGTTTTTGTATGGATGTAATAGAAGGGAAAGTTGTGCCGTATTTGTAGACATTCAAAAGTACAGTCATCGAAATTATGTTGTCTTTCTGCAGTGTGATCTTTGTATCTTTCGCCCCGCAATTGCCGCTCTGGACGGCTCGACATTTTGCACGCCGCGCTTCAAAATCCTGTCTGTAGATACGATGATTGTGCCCGGAGGAATGACAAAAGTCTCCTGGTCCACTCAATATTTTTTTTTGTTCACGTTCATCTACGCAAATAGAGATATCCACATAACCTTTTTCCACACTAATCTCGCGCAGCGTTTGTACAAACCCTTATTTTGGGCAGTCAAATAGTTGTCCCTAGCCGCCGTACCAGAGGAGAATGTGGGGAAATTTTACTCGCTCTTGATTGGTCAAGACGCGAACTATTATCCGCCAGAACGCGATGCAATGCAATGCCAGTGCGACTCTCATGGCGGAAGGCGGAGCTCCAGGTTCCCGCTGATTTACACCCGCTTCCCCTTATTGTCCGCTCCCTTCCCCCTCTCCCTGCCCACCGTCCTCCGTCCCCCCATTCCCAGTTTCTCCTGTCACACTCTTCCCCCTTTCTCCCCCCCCCCACCCCTCCGCGCGCCACCATCCCCTCCCCACACCCCCACCCCCCCAACCCACCCTTTCCCCCACTACTCCCAGCGCCGCTCTCCCCCAAGACAGCGCGCCTTCTTCCTCTCCATCATCCGCACACGACACGCGACGAAGGGGTGTGGTAGTACTGTACTATTGATGCAAGAATCGCCTCGTCAGTCATTGGCCATTCGAGATAAAGAGTTCTAGGTAAGGAATCCCGTGCTCCGTTACCAGCCACCATCTCCCCTAAAAGGTGTGCGGTGCCGTCTCGTTTCTCGCGTGGATTTAAACTTCGAATGACCAATTTCTCATGGCGCGTGATTCGCAGCGGGCAGACAGTCGCCTCCTGACGAAAGCCCGCACAAACGAGGCGACCACTGCGCCACATACGCACGCGGCCAGCAATTATTCCCTCCCTAGTCGAGCCGAAGGCTGCTGGCGCTACCAGCAGCATCGATGAGACGTCCCAACCAAAGCTAACAGCAGCAGAAGCTACGTGTAGAGCCCGCGCAGCAGCACATGGCCAACCACAGTTTTAGATTACTAGTCGCACGGTTCGACCTAGTCGAAACTAGCAAACTAGTCACACCTAGCGCTAGGCTAAACGGATTCAAGCACTAGGTGCACGGAATCCTCAGTCGCCTCCGAGTCGTATGAAACTCAAAGCCCACGGACTGTCGCCATTTACTAGAGGGCGCCACCTGAAACTCGCGAAAGAAGTCTCACACTAAGGATGGATTAACTACTAGTAGTACCGCATCTTCGCCCTTGTGAGCCGCCTAACACATCGCGTCGTCTGGATTGCTCGAATCATCGTAGCCTTTCCGTAGCCTTTTTTGGAGTTTTCCTGGCAGACGACTCGTTTGTTGTCGAGGTTTTAGCATAAGCGCGCACTGCCCGTCCCTACAGTTTGTATATAAAAAGAACATTTTACGAGATTACTGTACATCAGGGGTTTCCGCGATACTATCTCAGGTCATTGGTCTGCTCGCAGTGCGAGCAGGAAATTGGTCTTCCTCCGTTCTCGCACGTTCTCGCACGCTCTCGCCTTTCCCTCATTTCTGTCCATCTCCCGAATCACACGTTAGGCCGCACAAGCGCGCGAACTCTCTCCGCTCCGCGCCAAATCCCTCCGCTTCGCGCTAAATCCCTCCGCTCCGCGCTAAATCCCTCCGCTCCGCGCTAAATCCCTCCGCTCCGCGCTAAATCCGTACGCTTCGCGCTAAATCCCTCCACTTCGCGCTGAATCCCTCCGCTTCGCGCTGAATCCCTCTGCTCCGCGCTAAATCCCTTCGCTCCACGTTAAATCCCTCCGCTTCGCTCTGAATTCCTCTGGGCGGTGCCGGTCCGCGCGTTTCCTTCCGCTCCGCGCCTACTAAAATGCGCTGTCCTGCACCCAGTCGACGCAGCGTCGCTGGCGCGATGACCGTTGAGCCGATTCAAAGGTTTCAAAAGACACCTCGCGGCTCCGCAGCGACCAGAATGCGCTGCCCTACGCACAGTCGGCGCAGCGGCGCTAGCGGCGTGATTCTCGCCGGCCTGCTGCTCCTCGCTGTCTGCGCGCGCTCGTGTGAAGCCGTGACCGACCCGGCGCAAGGTGAGCAAGAGTACCACCAGCAGAAACTGCTGCTACTAGCAGCAGCACTGGACGCTGCAGTTACAGCACCGCCACAAACAGTCGACCTGTCTGCTGCTATGCTGCCCGCGGCTTTTGCTCGTCGGCATTCGTGCTCGTGTTTTGAGGCGCCTCAAAAGTCGTCGCCGTTCGTGCTAGTGCGTCGCAGTGACGGACCGACCCGGCGACTTTTGAGTCGACTCAAAAGTCGTCGCCATTCGTGCTGGTGCGTCGCAGTGACGGACCGACCCGGCGGGCGCAAGGTGAGTGACAGTACCGTCAGGTGCAGCCGTTACAGGACAAAGGGTAGACCTGCTCGCTGCGTGCTCGACTGTCGCAGTGATCGACCCGGCGGAGGGTAGTAGTGCTACCGCTACTGTAGCAGTAGCACGCAGCAGCCTCAAAACCACCTTTGACAGAGGTGAGCAGCAATGCAGCAATGCCAAGATATACTGTAGCAGAGGCCGCCGCAGAGGTGACAGAGGCCGCCGCAGAGGTGACAGAGGCCGCCGCAGAGGTGACAGAGGCCGCCGCAGCAATGCTTCTGTAGCAGTAGCACGCAGCAGCCTCAGAACCACCTCTGACAGCCGGCCTGCTTGCTGCATTTATTTTGTTAATGTAAAAACCGCGTGTAATGAGTCTGCTTTTGAGTCGACTCAAAAGCAGTAGCATGCAGCAGCCTCAAAAGATGCCTCTGACAGCCGGCCTGCTTGCTGCATTGCTGCTCCCCGCCGTCGCCGGTTCGTGCGGGTGTGTTGCATTGCACTGACCGACTCGGCGCAAGGTGAGCAATGATGCTTCTAGTAGAAGCGCAGTCGTCACAGAACAACTAAGGGTAGTAGTCCTTGGGGTTCGCTTTGTTGTACTAACCAACAGACTTGATGGAAATAAGGCCTCCGTCCGCCACAGCCTACCTGTATGCCATGTACGATGCATGCAAGAAGCGCAGTCGTCACAGAACGGCTCAGGGTGACTTTTGAGTCGACTCAAAAGTCACCTCCGTCCGCCACAGCCCACCTGTATGCCATGTACGATGCATGCTAGAAGCGCAGTCGTCACAGAACGGCTCAGGGTGACTTTTGAGTCGACTCAAAAGTCACCTCCGTCCGCCACAGCCCACCTGTATGCCATGTACGATGCATGCTAGAAGCGCAGTCGTCACAGAACGGCTCAGGCTAGACCCTGCTCGCGGCTGCTTTGCTGCTTCGCTGCTTCTCGCCGTCGCCGATTCGTGCGCGTGCGTCGCAGTTAGCGAGGTGAGCAATGGTGCCGGAAGGCGCAGCCGTTAGCGCACTAGGGGTAGACCCTGCTCTGCTCGTGGCTGCTTTGGTGTGGTGCCGCTCGCCGTCGCCGGTTCTCAGCACCTTTGCCGCGTCCCTTGGCGCGGGAAACCCCACCCCTACTTCAACGCCTGGTTTTGAGGCGCCTCAAAAATAAACGCCTGGTTTTGAGGCGCCTCAAAAATAAACGCCTGGTTTTGAGGCGCCTCAAAAATAAACGCCTGGTTTTGAGGCGCCTCAAAAATAAACGCCTGGTTTTGAGGCGCCTCAAAAATAGACTCCTTGGCGCGGGAAACCCCACCCCTTCTTCAACGCCTGGGCGGGCGGCGGTGACCCCGGTGTCCTCAACCTCCCCTCCCCCCTCCTCTCCTCTCCCCACAACGCCCCTTTCCCCCACTCCCTCCATAGTCACCATTCTCTCTCAGCACCTTTGCCGCGTCCCTCGGTGCAGGAAATGCCTTCTTCAACGCCTGGGCGGGTGGTGACCCCGGTATCTCCAACCTCCCCTCCCCCCTCCTCTCCCCACAACGCCCCTTTCCCCCACTCCCTCCCAAGTCACCATTCAAAGCACCTCTGTCGCGTCCCTTGCTGCGGGCAGACCCTTCTTCAACGCCTCGGATTTCTGCCTTCCGTTTCCCCTGCGCTCTCCCCACCCACCCCACCACCCAGTAGCCATTCTCAGCACCTTTGCCGCGTCCCTCAGTGAAGGAAACTCCTTCTTCAACGCCTGGGCGGGTAACGACCCCTGTGGTTTCTGCTCCCCTTTTCCATGCGCTCTGCGCTCCCTCTCCACCACCCCCCCTCTTCCCCCCCCCGGTCCCCAGCCGCCATTCTCAGCACCTTTGCCGCGTCCCTCGGCGTGGGCAACCCCTTCTTCAACACCTGGGCGGGTGGTGACCCCTGTGGGGAGAGCAGCGGGGTGCCATGGCCCGGAGTTGCGTGCTCGGCTGCGTCTTCGGGGACAAACGTGGTGACTGCGCTGTGAGTGCTGCAGCGCTATGGGTGGGTGCACCCCGTGCGAATACTGGCTGCCTGCTCGTGTGCTCTGCACACCGGACTTGCATGCTTGTGTGCGTCCCCGCCCGCCTGTGAGCTCCATTCGTGAGGGCGTACAGCACCAGTATTGTGGCTTCTGCTCTGCACCCAACTTTGGTTAAGTAAATTACTTTTGAGACGTCTCAAACTTAAACTACTTTGTGTGGGCGTACAGCGCCAGTGTTGTGGCTTCTGCACCCAGCTTTGAAACCTGCCCTCGTGCTCCCTCCCGCCCGATCCTCTCGCCCCTCCTTGCCCTTTCCCCCCTGCTCCTCTTGCCCTTTCTCCCCCCCTTCTCCCCCCCCCCTCCTCCTCCCTCCCTCACTCTCCCTGCTGTTTAAGTGCACCTAGAAAAGGCCACTTCCGCACCCCCCCTTCGCTCCCCCCTCCTCCCCAGCAAGCTCCAGCATGTGGGCCTTTTATTCTAGCGACTCCAAAGGACCTTCGCGCTTCCCTCACTTCCGTCTTCCCTCACTTCCGTCCTCCCTCACTTCCGTCCTCCCTCACTTCCATCCTCCCTCACTTCCGTCCTCCCTCACTTCCGTCCTCCCTCACTTCCGTCCTCCCTCACTTCCGTCCTCCCTCACTTCCGTCCTCCCTCACTTCCGTCCTCCCTCTCTTCCGTCCTCCCTCCCACCCACCCCTCTCTCCCTCCCTCCTCCCCAGCACGTTACCAAGTGTGGGGCTTTCAGGAGAGCTTCCTGCTTCCCTATTCGACCTCACGACTCTAACCAACCTGTAAGCATCCTCGGTATAAGCATCCTTCATAACATCCTCTTAAAGCATCCTGTCCAAGCATCTTCTGTAAAGCATTCTCGTGTTTTATGATTTGCCAATCCATTGTCATGCAAGTGAGCATGCCAACCAATATCCCACCATGCTCTTCCCTTCCCCTCCCCTCTCCCCCCCCTCCCTCCCCCACTTCCCCTCCCCTCCCCCCCCCTCCCTCCCCACTTCCCCTCCCCTCCGCCGCCTTCCCTGTCCCCCATACCCCGCTCCCCCCGCCCATTCCCTGCAAAGTGAAGTGAGCTCACTTGAAGCTTAAGAAGCATTCCCATTCACTTTGAAGCTTCTTAAGAAATCTTCACTCTGTCACTCTTCCTCTTGCCTTCCCTTGCCTTGAAAATCACCAAACAGCCCCTAAACTCACACTTCCCAATTCTCTCCCATTGCTCCTCACAAACCCCTCCCACCCACCCCCTCCCCCCTCTCAGTGACCTGTCTCTGAACTCTGATCTCTCCGGCTCTCTCCCCTCCATCATTGGTCAACTGACCGGCCTTCAAATGCTGTTAGTGCCATGGTCCCTCTCCTAGTGCACTGGCCCCTCTTCTTATACGCTGACGGCTCTCGTGCCTGTTTCAAATGGCGTTACAGTACAGCCTCTCTTCCTGCAAGCAGTGCTTTCACCCTCTCTCCCACCCCTCCCTCCCCCTCTCCTCCCCCCCCTCTCTTTCACCCCTCTCCTCTCCCCTCCTCCCTCTCTCCCACCCATGCGTGCTTGCTGCACAGCCCGCTAAAGCAAACGGGACTTTCAGGGGAGCTGTGGGATAAATGTTGTGTTTTGAGACGTCTCAAAGCACTCCCCCTCCTCTCTCTCTCCCACCCACCCATGCCGGCTTGCCTCACAGCGCGCTACAGCAAACGGGAATCAAAGGAGAGCTGCCCCCTTCTGTGTTTGGCCTCACGGATCTAAGCCATCTGTAAGCTTCCTCAGTTTGAGCATCCCCGGTACACGAATCCACCATTCCATCGCCATTCAAATCGCCAGAGAATTATAAAATTCGAGAAAGAAAAATTCCCCCAGTGACCTCTCCTGTCCCTCCAACTCTCGCCCGCTTCCCCTTTCTCCCAGTGACCTCTCCCGTAATCCCAACCTCACGGGCTCTCTTCCCTTCACCAGAAATCAATGTACCCTTCCATTGTGCCATCAACAGTTCTCATCACACTCCTTATGACCCTTATACCCATTCATTCCCTCCTTTCCCCCCTCATCCCTCCATATCCCTCCTTAATCCCTCTCACCCCCCCTTATCCCCCCATACTCCCCTCTTATTCCCCATTTCCCCCTTATTCCCCCCTCCTCCCCTCTTATTCCCCTCCCCCCTCCACTTCTTGCAGGGACCTTTCCTTGAACCCCACCCTCAAGGGCTCTCTCCCCTCCACCATAGGAGCCCTCACTCGCCTCCAGTGCCTGTACGTGTCATTTCTCAATTGGTCCTTTGTTTTAGATGCATAGGATACATCCATGGCAGGGGATAAATGAAGTAAAGTTCTCTCTGTCCTGCCCGTGCTCTCTCTCTCTCCCACCGTTGTCTCCCCATGCCACGTTTGCCTCCTTATAGCGGCATGGCATCTGGAATAGCTGTTGCTGCAGTATTCTTCTCTCAGAGACTTAGAACCACAGCAAGGTCTGTGCATGGCATCTGGGCTTATGCCGTGTTTGCCTCAGACGGATTCGAACCGCAGCAAGCCCTGTGCCCTCAATTGATCTTAACCAAGAAAGACGTAGAAAAAAGAACTGCAATGAGTCACTTAGTAAAGAACTGCAATGAGTCACTTAGTAAAGAACTGGAGGCGTATGTACGTTTCGGCCAGAGCCGTCGTCAGTGCCCTTGCAGTATTCTCCTTGGATGCCGTCTTGGATTCTTCGTGCCCTTCTCGTTTCTGAGATGCTCTTCTGGAATGCCCTTCTGGAATGCCCTTCTAGAATGCCCTTCTTGAATGCCCTTCTCTTTCCTTTCCTCGTTTTTGCCAGGGCACAGCAAGCTTCTCGTCCCCTACCACTTCCCCTTCCTTTCCCATTCCACCTGTCCGCTCTCCCCTCCCCTTCCTTCCCCTCCGCTCCCGTCTCTTACAGTTCTTCGTTCGGGTGTGCTAATACCCATACTCCCCTCCCTCCCCTCCCCTCCCCTTCCCTCCCCTCGCCTCCCCTCCCCTTCCCTCCCCTCGCCTCCCCTCCCCTTCCCTCCCCTCGCCCCCTTCCCTCCCCTCGCCTCCCCTCCCCTTCCCTCCCCTCCCCTCCCCTCCCCTTCCCTCCCTCGCCTCCCCTCCCCTCTCCTTCCCTCCCGTCGCCTCCAACTTCCACTTTGCAGGTATTTGTACGGGTGTGAGTTGTCAGGCTCGATTCCAACGACAATTGCTACTATGGCCAGTCTCAGTCGACTGGATATCAATGACAACTATTTCTCGGGACCCCTTCCCACCGCGGTGAGCTTCGAGGCGACTCAAAAGTTTGGAATTGACTCAAATGGCATTTATCGCTTGGGACCCCTTCCCACGGTGGAAAGTCTTTGCAAAAGGCTTGTTTATGAGGCGCCTCAATGAAGGAAACCCTTCCCACTGTAGTAACTCTTTGCAGGTTGTTTGCTGTTCGGGTTCCTGATGTTGACACGTGTCCACACAACAGCGTGCGATGGGAGGGAGGGTAGTTGATTTTTACGTAAGCCAGTGTGTATGTCTGCTTGAGTGTGCATGCATGCGTATGTGTGCGTGTGCGTGCGTGCGTCTGCGTGCGTCTGCGTGCTTGCGAGTAACCCTGTATACACCCTGTACCCTGTAACCCTGTAACCGTGTAACCCTCTCTCATCCCTCTCTCATCACCCTTCTCGCGGCTGTTCTGGACGTAGCAATGAGCTGATCGGGTCTGTTTTGAGACGGCGCAAAGCGAATTTATCATCACACGGACATAACAACGAGCTGAACGGATCGGCGGATCTGTGCCTACATTCGGTGCCAGCACAAGCCTCTCTGTACGCCTGGAGTAATCTCGCTTTCCCCCCTCCCTTCCCCCTCCCTTCGCCCTCCCTTCCCCCTTCTCTTCCCCCTCCCTTCCCCTCTCGCAGCTCTTCTTCTTTGGCGTGACCAGCAACGCGCTGAACGGGTCTATGCCCGCGTTAGCTTACAGCCCAACCCAATGCATCCCCCATCCCATCACCATTTCCCAGTCCAGATGCGCTTCCCAGTCCAGATGCGCTTCCCAGTCCAGATGCGCTTCCCAGTCCAGATGCGCTTCCCAGTCCAAATGCGCTTCCCAGTCCAGATGTGCTTCCCAGTCCCAGCCTCTCACAGCTCTTCTACTTTGGCGTGACCAGCAGCCAGCTGTCTTGACCCCCTGGGACCTTACAGCCCGGTTACTCCCTGTGATACTCCCAACCCAATGTGCCGCTGCCAGATGCACAACCTTTTTGAGGCGCCTCAAAATCCCTGGGACCTTACAGCCTGGTGACTCCTTGTGATACTCCCAATGTGCCGCCAGATGCACAACCTCTGGCAGCTGTTCTACTTTGGCGTGACCAGCAGCCAGCTGAACGGGTCTGTGCCTGCATTCGGTGCCAGCCAGCACAACCCTCTTAGTTCCTGGAGTAACCCTCTCTCATCTCATCCCTCTCATCCCTCTCATCCCTCTCATCCCTCTCATCCCTCTCATCCCTCTCATCCCTCTCATCCCTCTCATCCCTCTCATCCCTCTCATCCCTCTCATCCCTCTCATCCCTCTCATCCCTCTCATCCCTCTCATCCCTCTCATCCCCCTCTTCCCTTCCAGATGCGCAACCTCTCGCAGCTCTACTACTTTGACGTGACCAACAACCAGCTGCACGGGTCTGTGCCCACGTTTGGCACCAGAGTGGGGCACCTGTGAGTGAAGCTACGAGTGTTCTGGGGTCAGATTCTCTCTGCTGGGGATCAGATTTTCTCTGTTGGGCATCGGATTCTCTCTGTTGGGGATCGGATTCTCTCTGTTGGGCATCGGATTCTCTCTGTTGGGGATCGGATTCTCTCTGTTGGGCATCGGATTCTCTCTGTTGGGGATCGGATTCTCTCTGTTGGGCATCGGATTCTCTGCTGGGGATCGGATTTTCTTCTGCAGCTTCTTTATCACCTGTATGTCTGTGACCAGCTGTATCGAACGAGAGTGCAGGCATGCCAATGCATCTACCCACCCACACCCTCCGCCCCCACTCCCACCCCGCTCCCTCCCCACTCCCACCCCGCTCCCACCCCACTCCACCCCACTCCCACCCCACTCCCACCCCACTCCCTCCCCACTCCCACCCACCCCACTACCAACCCACTCCCCTCCCACTCCCTCCCCACTCCCACCCCACTCCCTCCCCACTTCCACCCCACCCCCTCCCACTCCCACCCCACTCCCTCCCCACTTCCACCCCACCCCCTCCCACTCCCTCCCCACCCCCTCCCCACTCCCTCCCCACTCCCTCCCCACCCCCTCCCCACCCCCTCCCCACTCCCTCCCCACTCCCACACCATCCACCGCAGGCACTTGAGTAACAACCTCTTCACATCGCTTCCTTCCCACCTGGGCTCGCTGCACAATCTCGTTCACCTGTAAGCGTCTGCATCTGGCTTAAAGATTGAGTTCTGAGAACAACTTGAGCACTTGGTTGTACCAACCAAGCGAGTACTGTTGACGTCTGTTTTTCCTTCTGTCTGTGAGAGCCGAATCTTGCGACTGCTTCTCTCTGAGAGAAGCAATCGCGAGGCTGAAGACCTCGCGAAGAACTACGCTTCTCTCTGAAAAGAGCTATGGCTGGAGGGAGCACTCCTGAGTAGCAACCATTTCACACTGCTAGGATGTGTCTTGTTTTTGAAATTTCTCAAAAGCAAAACACATCCTATGTGTCTCTCTGAGAAGAGCTATGGCTGGATAGAGAACTCCTGAGTAGCAACCTCTTCACACTGCTCCCTTCTTAACTGACCCCTTTTGAGGCGCCTCAAAAGTTGAACTATGACTGAAGACCTCTTGAGTAACAACCGCTTCACACAGTTTCCTTCGCACTTGACCTCTCTGCAACATCTCGTCCGTCTATTTGTACGCCTCTGTATTTTCCATGCCCCCGTCCCCACGCCCGAATAAGCATCTTCCCGTTTCCCCTTCCCAACAAACTTCCATCCAACAATCGCGCTTCCCAATAAGCTTCCTTCCCAACAATCCCCCTTCCCAACAATCCCCCTTCCCAACAAAAACATACCCTTTCCCCCCATTTTTCCTTCCCAACAAAAACAGACCCGTGTCAATTAAAAACAGCTTCAATCAAACATTTCCAGGATGGGTGCACCACCTGCACCGGTTGCACCACTTGCACCACTTGCACCACCTGCACCACCTATTGCGAATTCCTTCCTCCCGCTTGTCCTCATCCCCCCGTTCCCGCTTGTCCTCATCCATCACCACCAGCATTGTCGACAACAACCTCTTGAACCAGGACTTTCCAAGATGGGTCACTGGCCTCACGAAACTCCAACTCCTGTAATTATGAAGAGTGTATTTTTGCAACAACCTTGCTGCTATCGTATAGTAAACGTGTTATCACGCATTAGCATGGTTTGACCCTCTATGCCTCTCAATTCGCCCTGGTCACCACCAGTCATCCATGATGCATCCATCTTGATTAATCAATCAAGGTGACTTTTTTTTTAATTAATCGATCAAGGAGACTTTTGATTAATCAACAGTCGCAAGCCTTTTTTTCCTCGTTGTCATCCTTCCCTCCTCCTCCCCTACTTTTCCTTTTTTTCTCTATTTTTTACTATTTTTCGCCCCTCCGTTCCCTTCCCGTTCCCCTTCCCTCTTCTTCACTCATCGCTCGTTCTCCTTGCCCCAACCTCGATCCTCCTCCTCCCTTTCCTCCCTCCTGGGTCAGACAACTCAGCAACAACACTATATCGGGAAAGATCACTACTCTCAAGATGACTTCTTTAGAAACCCTGTGAGTGCGCTTATAACGAGTACGAGCAATTTCAGGATGGAGAATCCTTTGTGAATTTCGCCCCTCACATGCCACCCTCATGCCCCTCGCGTGTCCTTACTCACTAAATGCCCCTTGGCAATGGCTCCCTGCCACTTCAGGTGTTTGAGAATCCTTTGGAATCACCATCACTCGTTCCCCTTGCCTCCCATTCCCCATATGCCCAGCGCCATATGCCCAGCGCCATATGCCCAGCGCCATATGCCCAGCGCCATATGCCCAGCGCCATATGCCACTGCTCCCTGTCCTTTCCCGACCCCTATACCTCTCGCAACCGCTCCCTGCCGCTTCACCAGCTGTTGCTTCAGCAGCTGTTGCTTCAGCACCTGTTGCTTCAGCAGCTGTTGCTTCAGCACCTGTTGCTTCAGCACCTGTTGCTTCAGCACCTGTTGCTTCAGCAGCTGTTGCTTCAGCAGCTGTCGCCATTCTAAGGCCTTGCAGGCCCCCCGATATCCTGTGCCTCTCTGCACCATGCCATGGCCCACCACTCATGCCCCTCCCTTGCACCATGCCATGAACCACCACTCAGGCTGCTCCCCCCCACCCCCCCACGCATCAGGTCGCTCTGCAATTGCTCCATGCCACTTCAAAAGCTGCCGGCATTCTAATGGCTTCCAGACCTCGCCCACCTATGCCTCTCTTCACCCTGCCGCCATGCCCCACCATCCATGCCCCTCCCATGCGCGCCCCATTCCCCCCCCCACGCGTCAGGTCACTCTGCAATTGCTCCATGCCGCTTCAGAAGCTGCCGGCATTCAGAGAGCTTCCAAATCTCGCTCACCTGTGCGTGCGATCGTGTCATGTCATGTCATGCCATGCCATGCCATGCCATGCCATACCATGCCATGTCATGCATTGCCAACCGTGTGTGCCTTATCTGTGCGACCGTGTCATACCATGCCATGCCATGCCATGCCATGCCACCATGCCACCATGCCATGCCATGCCATGCCACCATGCCATGCCATGCCATGCCACCATGCCATGCCATGCCATGCCACCAAGCCATGCCATGCCATGCCATGCCATGCCACCATGCCATGCCATGCCGTGCCATGTCATGCCTTGCTAAGCGTGTGTGCCTCCTTATCACGTCTTGCTTACGGTGCAACCGTGTCATACCATGACATACCATACCATACCATACCATACTATACCATACCATGCCACACCTACCATGCCATGCCGTGCCATGCCTTGCTAACCGTGTGTGCCTCATTTCCTGCCTATCTGTGCGGCCTTGCCATGCCATGCCATGTCATCTCATCTCATCTCATCTCATCTCTTGCTTATCTGTACTGTCGTGCCACGCCATGCCATTCAATGCCATCCCATGTCATGTCATGTGTTTCCATTGCACTAACTTTATCAGATCTTAACTCACCATCTTCCTCGAATCACCCATCCCTGCTCTCACGATCGCCATTCAAACATACTGTAATCATCAGAAATCTCGCACAATAGAGTGCTGTTATGTGAGAGAGCGCTTAGAGAGCCATGGATTGCTTATAGACTCGCTATTGTGTCCCCCGCTGCCTCGCGTTGCAGAGACTTGAGCGAGAATCAGTTCAATGGGACCATCTCTAGTGATCTCTTCACCGCCCACTCCAGACTCGGCACCTTGTGAGAGCTACGCGACACGACGCGGTGACTTTTGAGTCTTTTGAGGCGGTGACTTTTGAGGCGGTGACACCGCTAGCATCCATTCCATATCGCATCCTCAGCTCTTGTAGCACCCTCGTAGCCCCCTCGTAGCCCCCTCGTAGCCCCCTCGTAGCCCCCTCGTAGCCCCCTCGTACCCCCCTCGTAGCCCCCTCGTAGCCCCCTCGTAGCCCCCTCGTAGCCCCCACGTAGCCCCCTCGTAGCCCCCTCGTAGCCCCCTCGTAGCCCCCTCGTAGCCCCCTCGTAGCCCCCTCGTAGCCCCCTCGTAGCCCCCTCGTAGCCCCCTCGTAGCCCCCTCGTAGCCCCCTCGTAGCCCCCTCGTAGCCCCCTCGTAGCCCCCTCGTAGCCCCCTCGTAGCCCCCTCGTAGCCCCCTCGTAGCCCCCTCGTAGCCCCCTCGTAGCCCCCTCGTAGCCCCCTCGTAGCCCCCTCGTAGCCCCCTCGTAGCCCCCTCGTAGCCCCCTCGTAGCCCCCTCGTAGCCCCTCGTAGCCCCCTCGTAGCCCCCTCGTAGCCCCCTCGTAGCCCCCTCGTAGCCCCTCGTAGCCCCCTCGTAGCCCCCTCGTAGCCCCCTCGTAGCCCCCTCGTAGCCCCCTCGTAGCCCCCTCGTAGCCCCCTCGTAGCCCCCTCGTAGCCCCCTCGTAGCCCCCTCGTAGCCCCCTCGTAGCCCCCTCGTAGCCCCCTCGTAGCCCCCTCGTAGCCCCCTCGTAGCCCCTCGTAGCCCCCTCGTAGCCCCCTCGTAGCCCCCTCGTAGCCCCCTCGTAGCCCCCTCGTAGCCCCCTCGTAGCCCCCTCGTAGCCCCCTCGTAGCCCCCTCGTAGCCCCCTCGTAGCCCCCTCGTAGCCCCCTCGTAGCCCCCTCGTAGCCCCTCGTAGCCCCCTCGTAGCCCCCTCGTAGCCCCCTCGTAGCCCCCTCGTAGCCCCCTCGTAGCCCCCTCGTAGCCCCCTCGTAGCCCCCTCGTAGCCCCCTCGTAGCCCCCCCTCTCACCCCCCCACCTTCCCTCTCCCCCACCCCCCTTCCCTCCCACCATCCCCCCCTTCCCTCCTTCCCATCAGAAAACTCCAGAAGAACAATCTTACGGGTGTAATTCCTCCTGAGATTATCAACGCATCTCTTCTCCATCTGTCCACACTGTAAGGCACAAGCCAGATGAAGCATTTCTTCTCTCCTCCCCATGTCTGCTTTTGAGTCGACTCAAAAACAAACCAGCTCAGGCTCCTCTTATCTCCTGCCCATGTTGCACGACACATTTTCTCTGATAGGTAACTAGCTGTCGTTGAGTGATCATCAACACATTTCCTAGTTTTGAGGCGCCTCAAACTAGACTCACTATCACGCGGTTCTTGAGGCGCCTCAAAACTAGACTCCTATCACATGGTTTTTGAGGCGCCTCAAAACTAGACTCCTATCACGCGGTTTTTGAGGCGCCTCAAAACTAGACTCCTATCACATGGTTTTTGAGGCGCCTCAAAACTAGACTCCTATCACGCGGTTTTTGAGGCGCCTCAAAACTAGACTCCTATCACATGGTTTTTGAGGCGCCTCAAAACTAGACTCCTATCACGCGGTTTTTGAGGCGCCTCAAAACTAGACTCCTATCATGCGGTTTTTGAGGCGCCTCAAAACTAGACTCCTATCACGCGGTTTTTGACGCGCCTCAAAACGATGCATTTTCTCTGATAGGTAACAAGCTGTCGTCGAGTGATCATAACATAACCACATTTCCTTCTTCTCTCATGCGTGTGACAGAGGCCAGCACATTTCCTGTAACTCTAGGCTGTGCATGCTTCTCCCTGGGACTCATTCCCCACTCCACACAGATGCCTGTTGGGCAAAAGACTATTGGGCTCAGTGCCCAGCCTGCTCAATCTCTCCTCTTAGAGACAGAGGCCAGCAGAGTCTCCTCCAGGCCGTGCATGCTGCTGCGCTGCCTATCCGGCTGTTCACCTTGCCATGCGTGCTGCATTTGGCTCATTCCCAAATCCCTGCAGGTACCTGTCAGTCAGGCAACAACCTCACGGGCCCAGTGCCCAACCTGCTCAAGATTCAAGATCCCATCGCTGAACTTCACCCATCTCTATGACAACCACTTTGCCGACGCTCCCCAATCCCTGCAGTTACTTGTCAGGCAACAACCTCACGGGTCCAGTGCCCAACCTGCTCAAGATCCCCTCATTGACGTTCATCAATCTATACGACAACCAGTTTAGCGGGGCTCCCGACAAGCTACTCACCAACGCAAACGTCACCGACAGAAACGTCAGCTTGCAGTGAGTGAAGAGAGGGTTTGAAGGGGGGGGGGGGGGGGGAGGAGGGGGAGGGGGGGGGTTGAGGAGTTCTGAGGCGCCTCAAGCATGGCGAAGCTCATGGCGAGCTGAGCTGCTCACCAATGTAAGGTAAACGTCTCCAATAGAAACGTTAGCTTGCAGTGAGTGCAGGGCGTGTTTGAGGAGTTCTGAGTGCAGTGAGTGGGAGTTTGGGGTTTGAGGTGTGGGTGGTTTGAGATGTGGGCGGTTTGAGAAGGGGTGGTTTGCGGTGTGGGATAGCCCACATCCCCTCCAATCGCTGCCTCCCCTCTCCTGGCCCTCACCCCCTTCCAGGCTCTACGGCAATCCGCTCTGCTCACCCTACCGCACTCAAGTGGAGATAGTCTGCCTTCCCCCTACGGGCGATCTGGAGTACACCCTCCCTGCCTTCTGTGAATCAGCGCACTGCGACCCCCTCTACCCCAGCTACCCAGCCTACTACTACCCCACCGACCCCAGCATCCCAGAGGATTGCCAGTGCGTGTCGCCGCTGATAGTGGAGATTCAGTTCAGAGCGGCGCAGTACTCGGAGTTTGATCGCGAGATAGTGAGGCGGCTTGAATTGAGGATATGGAGCAGCTTGAAGGAGACGCCGATTTATGTGACGATGAAGCCAGAGCAGGTGGGTGCCTGTGGTGTGGGGGGGGGGGGAAGGGGGGAGGGGAAGGGGAGGTGGGGGGGGGAGAGGGGGGAGGGGAAGGGGAGGCTGGGGTGAAGGTGGGAGCGCATGTCTTTTGAGTCAACTCAGAATATGACATTTTATTTCTAGAAAGCAGGTTGGCGTGACAATGAAGCCAAAGCAGGTATGTGGGTGCGTGTGGGATGGGGGGGGAGGGGATGGGGGGGGGAAGGGAGTGCATGTGTGTGCCAACTCGTTCTGGTGCATCTAAACTTACCAGCACCACCCTAACACTTTCAACACTTTCAACACTTTCTATTCCTTGTCTACCACCTGCATCCCTCCCAAAAACCCCCTCTCAGATCATTGGCATCAACATGACCAGATCCCCTTTCATGCTAAATCAGTTGAAGTGTTTTTTGAGAGAATTCGTTTTCGAGAATTCTCAAGAAACAACTTCAACTCAAAAGCCACATGACTTCACAACAACGACCATCCACTTCTTCCCGCTCACCTTTCTTTCTTTCCCCCACGTTCTTCCTCTCCTGTTCTTCCTCTCCTCTTCTTCCTCTCCTCTTCTTCCTCTCCTCTTCTTCCTCTCCTGTTCTTCCTCTCCTGTTCTTCCTCTCCTCTGCTTCCTCTCCTCTTCTTCCTCTCCTCTTCTTCCTCTCCTCTTCTTCCTCTCCTCTTCTTCCTCTCCTCTTCTTCCTCTCCTCTTCTTCCTCTCCTCTTCTTCCTCTCCTCTTCTTCCTCTCCTCTTCTTCCTCTCCTGTTCATCCTCTCCTCTTCTTCCTCTCCTCTTCTTCCTCTCCTCTTCTTCCTCTCCTCTTCTTCCTCTCCTCTTCTTCCTCTCCTCTTCTTCCTCTCCTCTTCTTCCTCTCCTCTTCTTCCTCTCCTGTTCTTCCTCTCCTGTTCTTCCTCTCCTCTTCTTCCTCTCCTCTTCTTCCTCTCCTCTTCTTCCTCTCCTCTTCTTCCTCTCCTCTTCTTCCTCTCCTCTTCTTCCTCTCCTCTTCTTCCTCTCCTCTTCTTCCTCTCCTCTTCTTCCTCTCCTATTCTTCCTCTCCTGTTCTTCCTCTCCTGTTCTTCCTCTCCTGTTCTTCCTCTCCTGTTCTTCCTCTCCTCTTCTTCCTCTCCTCTTCTTCCTCTCCTGTTCTTCCTCTCCTGTTCTTCCTCTCCTCTTCTTCCTCTGCTGTTCTTCCTCTCCTGTTCTTCCTCTCCTCTTCTTCCTCTCCTCTTCTTCCTCTCCTCTTCTTCCTCTCCTGTTCTTCCTCTCCTGTTCTTCCTCTCCTGTTCTTCCTCTCCTCTTCTTCCTCTCCTCTTCTTCCTCTCCTATTCTTCCTCTCCTCTTCTTCCTCTCCTATTCTTCCTCTCCTGTTCTTCCTCTCCTGTTCTTCCTCTCCTGTTCTTCCTCTCCTGTTCTTCCTCTCCTCTTCTTCCTCTCCTCTTCTTCCTCTCCTGTTCTTCCTCTCCTGTTCTTCCTCTCCTCTTCTTCCTCTGCTGTTCTTCCTCTCCTGTTCTTCCTCTCCTCTTCTTCCTCTCCTCTTCTTCCTCTCCTCTTCTTCCTCTCCTGTTCTTCCTCTCCTGTTCTTCCTCTCCTGTTCTTCCTCTCCTCTTCTTCCTCTCCTCTTCTTCCTCTCCTATTCTTCCTCTCCTGTTCTTCCTTCCTTCCCCCTCCCCTCCCCCCCCTCTCCCTCCCCAAATTCTTTCTCAGGTCATTGTCAGCAAAATCACCACATCTCCCATCATGTCCAATACCATTACAATGACCATCCACTTCTTCCCGCCTGTAAGCGACCCGACCTGGCAGCGGGAGCCAGCAGCCGGCCAGCCCAAGGCGATAATGGCCGCGTTTGACTCCCACAAAGCATTGGATCGCAGCGACCTTGGGCCGTACACCATCGAGCGTGTCACGCTCCCTGCTAGTGAGTTTTGTGGGGCGTCGCATCAGAAACAGTCTTGTATTTCAAGGTGATCATGTTGACTCCTATAAAGCGTTGCATGGCTGCGCCTGCAGCCCACCTGTAATCCATCTACGCCCTTGGGCTGTACTGCATCAAGGGCTACACCCTCCCTGCTAGTGAGTGCTGCTGGTGTGGGTGCTGTTGGTGTGGGTGCTGCTGGTGTGGGTGCTGCTGGTGTGGATGCTGTTGGTGTGAGTGCTGTTGGTGTGGGTGCTGTTGGTGTGAGTGCTGCTGGTGTGGGTGCTGCTGGTGTGGGTGCTGTTGGTGTGGGTGCTGCTGGTGTGGGTGCTGTTGGTGTGGGTGCTGTTGGTGTGGGTGCTGTTGGTGTGGGTGCTGCTGGTGTGGGTGCTGTTGGTGTGGGTGCTGTTGGTGTGGGTGCTGCTGGTGTGGGTGCTGCTGGTGTGGGTGCTGCTGGTGTGGGTGCTGTTGGTGTGGGTGCTGCTGGTGTGGGTGCTGTTGGTGTGGGTGCTGCTGGTGTGGGTCCTGCTGATGTGGGTGCTGCTGGTGTGGGTGCTGTTGGTGTGGGTGCTGCTGGTGTGGGTGCTGCTGGTGTGGGTGCTGTTGGTGTGGGTGCTGTTGGTGTGGGTGCTGCTGGTGTGGGTGCTGTTGGTGTGGATGCTGTTGGTGTGGGTGCTGTTGGTGTGGGTGCTGTTGGTGTGAGTGCTGCTGGTGTGGGTGCTGCTAATGTGGGTGCTGTTGGTGTGGGTGCTGTTGGTGTGGGTGCTGCTGGTGTGGGTGCTGTTGGTGTGGATGCTGTTGGTGTGGGTGCTGTTGGTGTGGGTGCTGTTGGTGTGAGTGCTGCTGGTGTGGGTGCTGCTGGTGTGGGTGCTGCTGGTGTGGGTGCTGTTGGTGTGGGTGCTGCTGGTGTGGGTGCTGTTGGTGTGGGTGCTGCTGGTGTGGGTGCTGCTGGTGTGGGTGCTGCTGGTGCGAGTGCTGTTGGTGCGAGTGCTGCTGGTGCGAGTGCTGCTGGAGCGAGTGCTGCTGGTGAGTGACACCATCCCTTGCGTATCTCAAGCCCCTCCTTCAGGTAATGTCGGCTTACAGGCAGCAGCGGCAGAAGCTTCAAGGCGAGTATACCGATGAGTTGATGAAGGCCTATTGCTGGCTGAAAGGTGTTCGCACGCAACATCCGGGCCTATCGTGATTTTTGAGTCGACTCAGAAATCATCCGGGCCTATTTGTGATTTTTGAGTCGACTCAAAAATCACTTAAAGGTGTTCGCACGCAACATCCGGGCCTATTGTGGCTGGCGTTCAGCGGCAGAATCTTAAAGAGGAGTATATTTCTTAGTTCCCTTAAAACCATTTCTGAGTTCCCTTAAAACCATTTCTTCTTCCCTCAAACCCCTTCCCCCCTCCCTCGTATCTACAGCCCCTCCTGCTTCTGCCAATGCCAGCTCACCAGCAGCAACAGCAGAACCAGCATCAGGAGGAGTGTCAGTTGCAGTGATCGTGGGAGTGGTGGCAGCTGGGGTGGCTATCCTTGCTCTGCTGCTTGTGGGGCTGTATTGGTTGCTGCTGCGGCATCAAAAGAAGAAAGGTAAGCGTAAGAAAGGGGCTCACAGGGTCTCACAAATGGGAGGAGTGTCAACTGCAGTGATAGTGAGAGTGTTGGCTGGAGGGGTGGGTTTCCTTGCTCTGCTGCTTGTGCGGCGCTTCTGGCTACTACTGTGGGCCAAGTTTGTTTACAAACGGCCGCCCATCCCAGGCCGAGATTGCAAAACGTGCAGATTTTTGTCTCTAGCATACACAACTTGTAAAATACCTTTGCAGAAAAAACGAATCACCAACTGTAGGTGCGCTAAACCACCCGCACTAGGAAAACAACCATTTGGGCAACTACCGCTCAGACCGATGTATCAAGTTTCTTGTCTCGGATTTTGGCAGGGTTGCAGCACTGCCAAGTTCCAAGAGGCTCACAGCCTTGCCACTTTGAAAACCCATTGCGAAATGCAGGCAGCCTGACGAGCGCTGCCAAGTTACAGGCCCTCAAGGTGCTACACTTCGAGCAAAAGACGAGTGCAACCTGCCAGTCGGGCTTTAAGGGATTACTGCAGGATTATGGTGGATATAGTGCGTCAGTACATCCCGGAGTCTGGTCAGTGATATAATCCCATAACGGTCGTAGGAGAATAGAAAAAAGAAAGAAAGAAAGAAAGAAAAACCAAATGAAACTAGATGAAGACCAAAACTTTCAAGAGGAAAAGCGGCATAAGGAAAATACAGAAAACGGAATCAAGTGTTACAGGTAGTACTCTCACAAGGAGCTACAAGGTAAGGTGGAAAGGACTGGCTCCCAACCCTGACGTGCATGCTGGGAGAGAATTGAGGAACTTGAGATATGTGCTTCCCCACTCCCCCCCCCCACCTCTTCCCCCACACCCCCTTCCCCCACACCCCCTTCCCCCACACCCCCTTCCCCAGAGGATTCAGGTAAAGTATTCACAGCTTGCTGCTGGTAGGGCGGAAAGGGCTGACTCCCAACCCCGACGTGCATGCTGGGAGAGAATTGAGGAACTTGAGATGCGTGATTCCCCCCTCCCATCCCCTTTCCTCCCCCACCCCCCCCTCCCCCCCAACACACAAACCAGAGTGGCGGAAGGACAAGGACTACAAGGCCATAGAGGGGCTGCCGGTGCAAGGCGTGCACAGTGTGCTGGAGATACAAGACTCCTCTCCCTCCTCTCCCTCCTCTCCCTCCTCCCCCTCCTCTCCCTCCTCTCCCTCCTCTCCCTCCTCTCTCTGCTCTCCACCTTGCTCTCCCCTTCTTCCACAAAACAACCAGAGTGGTGGCAGGACAAGGACTACGAGGCGATCGAGGGGCTGCAGATTCAGGGAGTGCAGCGATTCATTTTGAGTCGACTCAAAATACACCCGATCGAGGGGCTGCAGATTCAGGGAGTGCAGCGATTCATTTTGAGTCGACTCAAAATACACCCGATCGAGGGGCTGCAGATTCAGGGAGTGCAGCGATTCATTTTGAGTCGACTCAAAATACACCCGATCGAGGGGCTGCAGATTCAGGGAGTGCAGCGATTCACGCTCAGCGAACTGGCATGCGATCCCCCTCCCATTCTCCCACTCTACTCCACACCTCCCCCCACCCCACCCCTCCTCCTCCCCCTCTCTCCTATCCCCTCATGCACCAGAGTGGTGGCAGGACGAGGACTGCGAGGCCATCGAGGGGTTGCAGATTCAAGAAGTGCAGGGATTCACGCTCAAGGAGCTGGGGGCACGAATCCCCCCACTCGCTCCCACCCTGTTATTGCTATCCCCTCCCCCCCTCCACACACACACACACACACACACACTCACACACACACACACACACACACACACACACACACACACACACACACACACACACACACGCCAGAGTGGTGGCAGGACGAGGACTACGAGGCCATAGAGGGGCTGCAGATTCAAGGCGTGCAGCGATTCAAACTCAAGGAGCTGGCGGATGCCACTGAGGGGTTCAGCTCGCTGCTGGGGGAGGGCGGATACGGACAGGTGCGAACAAAGAAAGAGGGTATGGGGTTGTTGAAGAAATCCTTTCTTCATCCTTTCTTAGACTTCTCTTTCCTCCTTCCCTTTCTTCGCCCTCTTCCCCTCCCACTCCTTCCCTCACTCCCACTCCCCCCCCCTTCCCTTTTCTTCCCCTGACTGTCGTTGTAACGAATAACAGCTGTACCACGGAGTGCTGCCTTCCACGAATAACAACGTAGCTCGTCCTGCCTCTATCCCCCGTCGCCCACTCCTGTTGCCCCACCAATAAATAACAGGTGTACCATGGCGTGTTGCCATCTGGCGAAACTGTCGCGGTCAAACGGTCCAAGCCAGGAGTGCAGGTGAGGAACAGCAGTGTCCAAGCGTGTTTAGGATGTCGCGAAGCCCATTCTGAAAAGGGCGTTTTCTGAAACGTTTTAAGAGCGCTCTTGAGTGTAGGTCCTTCTAGAGGGGACCTCAATGTCTCTTTAAGCACACTCCGTCTGTCTCTTCCACTCCCTTGACCTGTCTACACCCCCTTCGCCTTTCTATAACCCTTTATCTGTATCCGCTAGGAGAATGGGAAGGAGTTCCGCAGCGAAATAGAGCTGCTTTCAGCAGTGCGCCATCGCAACCTGGTGCTGCTGAGGGGCTTCTGCTCACCGTCTACCACACTTACTGCCATGTGTTTTTGAGAATTCTCAAAAACACTTACTGCCACTCTCTACCACACTCAACCCCGTCACCTCTGTATACCCCCAGGTGAACGGAAAGGATTTTCGCCATCGCAACCTGGCGCTGCTGATCTGCTCACCGTCTACCACACTCTCTACCACTCTCTACCGCACTCAATCCCTTCACCATTGTATACTTCCAGGTGAACGGGAAGGAGTTCCGCAACGAGATCGAGCTGCTGTCAGCAGTGCGCCATCGCAACCTGGTGCAGCTGAGGGGCTACTGTTGACCATACCGCGCTCCCTTATTCTTCCTGCAACCTCGCAACCCCGGCACTTTAGGGGCTGCTGTTGACCATACCACTTCCCCCCCCCCCCTCAACACCTCCCAGGTGAACGGGAAGGAGTTCCGCAACCAGATCGAGCTGCTGTCGGCAGTGCGCCATCGCAACCTGGTGCTGATAAAGGCGTCTGCTCACCTTCCAACACACTTACCACCACTCTCTACCGCACTCAATCCCTTCACCGTTTTGCACCCCCAGGTGAACGGCAAGGAATTCCGCAACGAGATCGAGCTGCTGTCGGCGGTGCGCCATCGCAACCTGGTGCTGCTGAGGGGCTTCTGCGTGGAGCAGGGCGAGCAGCTGCTGGTGTATGAATTCATCGAGAGAGGGACGCTGGAGGACATGCTGAGAGGTGAGTTAAGGTGTTAATGTGGTGTAGGGTGGTGCAAAGCGGTAGTGGACTACTGCGTGGAGGAGGGCGAGCAGCTGCTGGTGTATGAATTCATGGAGAGAGGCACGCTGGAGGATATGCGCGCTGCAAGGTGAGGATGAGTGAGGAAGTGCGGTTTAACACAGATGAAAGGCGATGGAAAGGGACGTCTGTTGCGTGGAGGAGGGGGGGCAGCTGCTGCTGTATGAGTTTATCGAGAGAAGCACGCAGGAAGACATGCTGCGAGGTGGGTGGTGGAGGTTGGGGGTTGGGGGTTGGGGGTTGAGGGTTGGGGGTTGGGTTGACCCCCAACCTGGTGGTGCTGTGGGGTTTCTTCAAAGGAAGCCATTGTGAGGAGTTGGCTGGACGACGGCGAGGCTATTTCTGAGGCAACTGTGGGGAGCGGGGAGCAGCTGCTGCTGGCGTGTGAACTTATTTCTCTCCCTCATGAGCGTCATACTCTCTCCCTCATGAGCATCATACTCTCTCCCTCATCCCCTCACAATGCACCTCCAGGCAAGTCTGGCGCACCCCTGTCGTGGCAGCAGCGGCTGGACATCGCGTGTGGAGCGGCGAGGGGGTTTGCCTACCTGCACCACCAGATCAAGCCACCCATCATCCACCGCGACGTCAAGGTGGGAGGGGTGGGGTGGAGTGGGGTGGGGTGGAGTGGGGTGGGGTGGGGTGGGGTGGAGAGGGGAGGGGAGGGGAGGGGTTGCTTGTACTTACCTGCACCACCAGATCAAGCCACCCATCATTCACCACGATGTCAAGGTGGGTGAGAGCGGTGGGGTTGGGTTGGGTGGGAGGGTGTTTGCATGCTCACGCATGTGTTGGTGTGTGCATCTGCATGTGTGTGTGTGTGCGCCTGTGCTTACCTGCACCACCAGATCAAGCCGCCCATCATCCACCGCGACGTCAAGGTGGGTGGGAGGGTGGTGGGCGTGTGAGGGAGTGTGTGGGAGGGGAGGGGTGGGGTGGGGTGGGTGGGGTGGTGGGTAGGGTTCGCTAGTGCTCCCCTGCACCAACACGAGATCATGCCAGCCATCATTCCAGCCATCATTCAATGAGACATGATAGGTGGAGATGGGTCATCATCATGCCCATCATGCCCATAATGTCAATGATGCCCATCATGCCCATCATGCCCATCATGCCCATCATGCCCATGATGCCCATGATGCCCATCAAGGAGATGGGTGGGAGTGTGGGTTGTGGGATATTGTACTTAAGTAAATGTCGGCCTCTCTCCCAACCCCCGTTTCCACTTTATCTTCCCCCCCCAACCTAAACCCCTCTCCACCGCACCCGAATGCAGACGGCCAACATCCTGATCACCGGGTCAGGGGAGGCCAAGGTGGCGGACTTTGGGATCTCCAAGGCGGTGCTGGAGGAGGGGGTGCGGCTGGACACTCAGATCAAGGGCACTGTGGTGAGTGGCTGCAGAAATTCGGGCTGTAAAGATGAGTTATTACAGGTGTGACTCTAGGTGGCGGACTTTGGGATCTCCAAGGCAGTGCTGGAGGAGGGGGTGTGGCTGGACACTCAGATCAAGGGCACCGTGGTGAGTGGTTAAAGGGAGGTATGACTACAGGCAAGTGTGACACCAACGAGGTGTTATTCTAGATACGAGTGGCTGCAGGTGTGTCGTTGGAATGTCGAAGGCGGTGGTGGAGGAGGGGGTGCAGCTGGACCCCTAGATCAAGGGCACGGTGGTGAGTGGATGGAAGCAGGGGCCCCTATGCATCCTGTGAGCGCGGTATACCAAAAGTGAACATGCACGCTTCACAGGATGCATAGGGGCCCCTGCTGCACAACTTGAAAAGCACCATGCTGCTCGAGAGATCGCCACGGGGCTGTGGCCAGTCAGAGTCCACTTTCGAGTCGGCTCAAAAGCAGCGCTCCCTTGATTTGGTTTGCCACAGGCCTCTGGCCAAGTTACCCCACCCTTCCCCCGTCTCCCTCTTCCCTCCCTCCCCTCCTCCCCACAACCACAACCTGCCCAGGCCTACCTGCACCCCGAGTACTACCTCCAACACCTCCTCCCCACAGCCACAACCCCCCCTTTTTCAGGCCTACCTGGACCACGAGTACTACCTCTCGCACCTCTCCCACGTTTGGCCCTTATATACCCCTCCTCGCCCTTCCTGGACCACCCTCTTTGTTCCCTCGAACCCACGGCTACCTGCACCCCGAGTACTACCTCTAGTGCCTGCCCTTCAACTCTTATACCGCCCCTCCCCACCCAGGGCTACCTGGACCCCGAGTACTACCTCTCGGACCTGCTCACCGAGAAGAGCGACGTCTTCAGCTTCGGCATCGTGCTGCTGGAGATCGCCACAGGGCTGCGGCCAATCACGGAGCAGCAGCACATCCGGCAGATCGTCATCAAACGCGTCATGGCCGGTGGGGGCGTGTTCAGCGTCATCGACCTAACGCTGCTGGAGGCTCATGGGGAGGTGGGGGAGGTGGGGGAAGACGCAGAGGGCAAACGGCAATCCCAAGGCAATCCCGGGGACTTGGAGGACCAAAGGCAATCCCGGGGTGATAGTTCTCCAGGGGGTATTCCCAAGGAGGTGGAGGCGACGTTTGAGTGGTTTCTGAAGCTGGGGATGCGGTGCAGTGGGCGGCATTCGCAGGACCGCCCCACCATGATCCACGTGGCCACTGAGCTGGACGCCATGCGGGCGAGAGTTATCCAGATCACAGGGCTCCGGGGAGGAGCTGCTGCTGGTGGCAGTGGTGGTGCTGCTGATGCTGCTGTCAGTGGTGCCATTCCTGCTGGCACCACTCCAACCGTCAACACTGGTGCTGGTGCTAGCAGTGCTGTGGGTGCGGGTGCGGGTGCGGGCGCGGGCGCGGGTAGCGAGCCAGGGTTCTGGGAGGAAATGGCAGGCGAAGGGGCTCTGGTGGCAGGGTTCAACGATGCCGAAGATGATGATGAGTATGGGCAGGAGATATATGATGAGATGATGCGTGAGGCTGGTGAAGCCAAGGGTAAGACAGGTACGACAGAGAGGGTCACTTCTAAGAGTGTGGAGAGAGGGTATACAAGCGGCAGCAGTGGAGGTGCCTGGAGAGAGGGGGGGTCGACAACAGGTTGGACGACAGACAGCACCCCAAGCAGAGAGATTTGAAATGTTGAAATGTGGCCAGCCTTGGAGGGGGACATCAAATAGTGTTGGTTAAAGCATGCTCTCAATAAGACGTCCACTGTAAATTTAGAATAATATGCTCCGCGTGAGCAAGTGATGGGTTTTGCTTCTGGTTTCTGTTTCGTGCCTCGTTTTCTTTTTTCCTTTTGTGGCTCCAACTTCCAAGCAGATATGCATAATATTTGGAGTTGTAATTAGGCTTGAGCAATGGGTCGGGTCGACATTTGCGGAGGGTCGACTCGACCCTCGGGTGCCCGACCCGACCCGACCCGAAATCGGGCCAGGTAGTACCCGACCTATTAAACCCGGGTCGGGTTGACATTTCCTGAATGTCAGGTTTTGCCTGAACTCCACCACCTCGCTACATAAGTGGGTTTTGCCTACGCACTAGAATGGCTGAACGGGGTTCTCAGAGAACACACGAAGTGCTGTGACACAATTATGGTGGTTCAGTTTTGGTGAACCACATCGAGTCAAGCAAACCAGAGCTGCTGTAGTGCAATGCTTAGGGCTGGCACTAAAGTACGTATCTTCTTCAACAACGAGTTCAGTTACCACTTTTAGGTGTGTAACCATAAAACATCCTCTGTTATGAATGAACAAGCAGAGTAGCGCGGAAATGAATAACGAAGTGTTCACTCAATGAATGACGATACAAGGAATGGCAAGCCAAGATATAGGAACACCAGAGCTAGTCTAACCATGCGATGGGAAGGTTCGGGAAGGAGATCGAAGGGTCTCGAAGTGACGACGCGAGGCCTGGAGAACTCCCGAAGGTCAAACCGAAAGGTCTGGAGAAGCCGAGGCGGTTCTGTCAGAAGGTCTGGAACAGTCCCGAGGCTTCGGGTGTGTTCGAGCGTACGCGATAGCAGTACCGCTCGGTAAGGAATAGAAAATTCCTTACATCCCCGAACAAGACCCGCTCAGCTCACATCCGAAATTAGCGGACACCAGCGCGCGTTTCCAGGGACCTCCGCATAACAAAAAAAAGACCACACAACTATCCAGTTTGCCAGCCAGTACCAGCACCACCTCTAGCGAAATTCTCTAGCAACACTTTGGAGCCTCGCACGTCGCTAGCGAAGAACCTACCCCCGATGCGCCGATTGGACCTCTTTTTCTTACACGCGCATCGCGCTGGTTTCGAATGGCAAGACCCCATTACCCGCTCCTATGTCTGTGCTGGTCTAGGTGCTCTCTTTTCGAACTGCTCCCTTCATTTCGGACCTGGTCCCAAATCAGGATTTTGTTTCAAACTTGATTCACATTGCGTACTGTCAAACGGCTCCGCGTGTCAGAAACGGGTACGATTTTTGGGGACACGACCCTACACTTCCAGCGCCCTGCATGCCCACCGCCATTATTGCTAGACTGCTGCAAAGGCGAGGCGGCTCGAGCAACACCAGCCAGTGCTTGGCTCAACATACCAGCGGGGTGAGCATATAAGCGGCGCTTTCATGTCATCTCAGCAGTAGCCTTCTATCAGCCTTCCTCAATTGCCTATTGTGAGCACTGCAGTTGCATAATCTCGATATTCACCTATTGCTTCCATCCTAAGGGAAGCTTTCAGTCTCGTGCAATGGCCGTCGACGCTGGAAAGTCAGCTCGCCGCTTTCTGTTTTCAGTTTTCCTCGCCGTTCTGATTTTTGAATCCGCAAATGGCGCCGACACCGTCTCGACGACTGACTGTTCCTACTGTGGAACTGACGTGGCCTGCATCAAGCAATGCACGGTGATCCACTTATTGTGACACACAGATTATGCTGTTGTTTTCCTTCCGCGAAATTTCAGTTTTGCCCGTCACACGACACCCGAAGTTTATCTCGAAAGTTGCATTTTCGCCAATTTCGCCACCTTACTTGCCGTCTGTCTCAAGCTGGGCCAACACAAACTAACTCGAGTCTTCCATTTCCCCTGCCAACCATCATCGCTACTGCTATGATCTCCCGTTTTTTCGCAATGCGAGGCTCCAGACATGAAACCAACCCTGTGCATCTACAGTTCTACATCCTCGAAATTCTTTAAGTCCTTATCCAAAGCCACACAATTCTGTAAGCCCTTATCCAAATCCTCACAATTCTGTAAGTCCTTATTCAAGGCCACACAATTCTGTAAGTCCGTATCCAAATCCTCACAATTCTGTAAGTCCTTATTCCCTTGCGCTTCACGATGTCTACATTTCTGTTTAGACCCAGCAGCTCCATCCAAACAGAATCAAATATCCTCTGCCATGCAGCGCCACAGGTTTGATATACTCCCCACATTTGCCCCTATTTCCGGCTTCTGCCGTCATTCCCGCTGGCAGATGGCGACTCAGTCACCTGCAAGTACGCCTGCTGGCCGCGCATACTGCTTTTCTGTCTCGGAGGCGCGCTCGTCCTCACCCTTATCGGCGTCTCCATCTTCCTCATCGTGCGCTGCAACCGCAAGCGTGCCGCGGAGCAATACGCCGCCAAGGCCGGGCCCGCAGGAGCAGGCTATCCGCCCGCAGGCAACGTGTAGCTAGAACATTAGCAACTTTAGTGGCTAGTACAGTAGCTAGTACAGTGGCGAGTGCAATGGCTGGTCCAGGAGCTCCCCTTCTTCCATGAAGAAGTGCCTCTGCAGCAGTAGTAACGAGGCAAATAAGGAGTTCTAGCCGTGATGCAGCAATGGCCGCTTGCTTAGCCCTAAGTTTTATTTGAATAGAATGCGTGCAACACCTTCAATTGAGTACACAGCTATCCTAATTTGTGACCTATATTTCTTATTGTGGAACCTACTCCGTCAAACCGACTGCGCATTATCACATCAGTAGCAAAACGATAGTAAACATACTACTAAGTGTACCGTATAAGGTTCTCCATATTCATAATTGATTCATGTAAAGGCCTATACAAGATCCTTTCCCTGCAACACACCCGGGGATTCTCTTATCGGGTGAACGTCTTTCCATGTCAAACGCTAGTCCTGTACCAATGCCAGTCAGCAGCTGCCGCAAATCTCCGCAACCGAAAATATCGGACCCGCGCACAACACAACTTCACTAAATCTCACTTTCAGTTCTCTAAGGGCGGGTCCAAATAGTTCACACCCTATTCATTTCGGGAAAAGTAACTCGATTTTAACAACACCTTGTTTAAGGTTTCGCCATGACACGACTGAAATATTGGTGTAACCTGGGACACCCTTCACATGCGTCGGGCCATGTACCAGATTTCGGATTGCAAACGTAAACGAGCCGGAAGGTGCAAGATTCGGGGGCGGGGTTCCAGGTGTGTCGCGCCTAGATATCGTCCCGCTGGCGATTGCGAAAATCAGGCGACGTCGCGAATGCATCTGCGATGACTGCCCCCCATGTTTTGTCGCGCTCGCAAGTACCTAAGCGAGGGAAGATTCCCCCGCTTGTTGATTGGCCCCTTAGCTCGCCGATGCCCATGCTGTTGTCCAGCGCTATTCCACACAGCCTCGGACGGTCGTCTAATCCTCCCCATGCTCTTTCCTGACCTTGCGTCGTTCCCCACTGTTGCCGACCTGGCCGCTCACCTGTGCACCATAGACGAGACATGGCGTGCTGCCTGCACCCCCACACAGCTTCTAGCCCACCAGCCGCCCCTCACCTCTACTCTCTACCTGTTAGCAACCCGCCTCCCTGACCGTCTTGCCACTGCTCATGACCGCTTTCTTAGCGTCCACCCCGCGACCTTACCCTCACTGACTTTGTTAACACCCTGTCCGCTATAGAGGCCCGCCACCGCTCTATCGCTCTGTCCGGTACTATGCCGGTCCCTATCTTTCAGGGTTGTGCCCCCGCTCTGTGCACCTTCTCCGACGGTTCTGTTGCTGTGGCTGAGATTGCCGCTGCCGCACAGGTTCGTCCGGGGAAGGGTCGCCGCCCCAAGGCTGGACGTGGCGACGGGGGTGGGGGTGCGGGTGTAGGTGGTGCTGGAGTTGGGTCACCTAGTGGTGGTGCTGACGCGGGGACCCTGACACGTTAAGCCGCGCAGCTGTCTCAGCAGTCGCCGGTGTTGCAGCCGGACCCGCGCCAACCGCAGCCGCCGCAGCTGCAGCCGTCGCCGCAGCCGCAGCAGTCGCAGCAGCAGTAGAGGCGGACGAGTCGTCTTCCGCCTAGGTGGCCCGGCGCTGGTGGCAGCGCTGGACGTGGTGGTGGTGCGCGTGGTGGGCGGCCGAGTGGTGGTTCGGGTGCCGCGCGCTGTCAGTACCTGCTTCAGACCGGTCCTCGCCGTGGCTTCGTTTGCGGTAAGATCGGTCATACCTCCGTCCGCTGTTTCCGTCGCCTGGACGACCTGTTTCGTCAGCGTTTCGGCCCGTCGCCCGAGCTCCCAGACTGGCACGGCTTGCTTAGTCGTAGGGTTCAGATTTTTTATCTGGATATGGATGAGATTGTTGCTGCTCTGCATGTGATGTATGCTGATGACTCTAGTGTGCTTCCGTCTTATTACCCCTTGTTGCCTAGTGTAGGTGTGCCTTGCTTAGACTCCCCTGCTGCGTCAAGCGTAGGATCCCCTGTTTTGTTTAGCCTTGGTGCTTCCGTCGCTACTTTGCCTCCGGCCGCCACTCCCGCGCTCTGATACTATATCAGAAAGAGAATGATTGAACTAGAATGTATGTATACAAGTATATATAGACTAGGGTATTGTACCGTCTAAATCACAATCCAGTATAGTCTACAGTAACGACCTAAGTTACATTTGACAATGTTTGACACACCCTCTACACTATATAGGGGTAGTGTCGAACAAGGGAATAAGCAGCTCAGGGTGGCACTACTAGTCCAGCCTCTGAGACAAGGGTCTAGAGACCAATCAAAAGGAGTACAGATAAGACAAAAGCAAGACCAGGGCGGCACTACTAGTCTAGATACTGGGAGAGGCCACAAGGCCAGTCTGGGTAATACATATATAGAAAGGTCTGTAAACAATCAAGGCCCTAGCAAGTGAGAGGCTACAGGAACAAGACCAAGCTGTACACAGTGCCGCTGATGATCTTTAGGCGCAAGCGCCTTCGTAAAGATATCAGCTGTGTTGGCAGCGGAGGCCAAGTGTACTACGCGAGCCTGGCGGTGCTGCTGTAGCTCACGCAGGAGGAAGTACCGCAGCTGGATGTGCTTCGCTCTGCCCTCGAGTCGAGGCTCCTAACATAGGAGGATCATGGCCCTGTTGTCAGCGTACAGGACCGGGGCAGAGCTAGGCCGCTCACCTAAGTCACTGAGCAAGAAGATCAGCCAGCGGAGTTCCTGTGCCGCCATGGCACCGGCATAGATCTCGGCCTCACAGCTGGACTGGGCCACAAACGAGGAGCAAGTAGCTCTCCACGAGACAGCACCTGAACCAAGGCTAAAGCGGTAGCCCTGCGAGGAGCTAAGAGTCACTGGGCTCTACCGACTCCTCAGGAACTGGAGCAGAGAGCCTGTGGTCTACAGACAGAGGGGTAGGCTGTGCAGAGGAGAACTGAAGGCCGAACCTCTGAAGGACGTGGCGCACCAAGTGTGACTGAGTAAGGGTGATGGTGAGCGCTGCTCTAACACTGGAGATCTGCAAGCCAAGGTAATGGCGCAATTCTCCAAGGTCAGTGCAAGTGTGTCTCTTCAGCAGCTCTGCCTTCACCGAGGCCAGTGCGTCTCTGTCTGCAGTGGTGAAGACCATGTCGTCTATGTAAAAAGGATGTAGAACGGAGTCTGGCCAGCACGAATGAAGAGCGAGGGGTCTGCAGAGGACGGAAAGAACTGCAGGTCAGCAAGCGTAGCACGCAGCGTGTCGTGCCACGCACGAGGAGCCTGTTGCATGCTGTACACAGGGCGCTGCAGTAGCCACTGGGTCCCAGGAGGGAAGGTACCAATGAAGCCGTGAGGGCGGCGCAGGTAGACCTGCTCGTGTAGACTGCCCTGAAGAAACGCAGTAGAGAAGTCGAGTGAGTGAAGCTCGTAGTCACGTTGAGCTGCTACGTATAGCAGCACCCGAAGAGTAGTCATCTTCGGGGTCGGAGCAAAGGTCTGAAAGAAGTCCACCCCCTCACGCTGACTGAAACCTCTAGCCAAGTAGCGCGCCTTCAACACAGGCGGCTCTCCAGAGGGCCGCTTCACCTTGAAGAGCGAGCGGCCATCGACTACGTTCACCCCAGGTGGAGGAACTGCGTCGACGTATGTGCCGGTGGATCTCCAAGATGCCATCTCCTGCTCCATGGCAGCTATCCACTGAGAGGCATAGGGTTCCGAGGTGGCCTCAGCGTAAGTGCGAGGGGTCGGGATGTCGAAAGTGTCGGGGTCACCCTCAGGGACTAAAAGCATGGAACAAAGATGAGGAGCAGCCTCGGACAGGAAAGCAAGCTCGTACTGGCGGTCCTCCAGGACGTCACTGCCGAGAGCAGAAGCACCCTCGACATACGGAGGACAGGCAGGGTCAGAGACCAGAGCAGTGGCGTAGTCAAGACGGCGGGTAGAGGCAAAGTCAGTGACTGCAGCGACAAGAGCGTCATGACACGAGACCGAAACAGACGGGTCGGTAACGAGAGAGGCAAGGACCTGAGGAACAAGAGGACGAGCGGCACGAAGGTAGTCAGACAGAGGGGGAGGCGCAACGACAAGGGAGGACAGAGGAGGCGACGGGAGGAAGGGAGGACTAGACGCATGGGAACGAAGCAACATAGGGTGAGAGCGCGGGACAGGGAAGACAGGGCGAGCACGGGAGGGACGGCGAGACCAGACGTGAGACGGAGCGTCGGGTCAAGAGACAGAGGAGGAGACACAAGAGGGGAACGAGGGGGGAGATGAGCCGAAAACGAGTCCGGGGGAGGGAACACAGGGCCGTAGACTGGAAGAGGAGGGGGCGGCAGGAGAGGAACAGACGCATGGTCAGGGGACGGAAGGCCGAGCAGGCGAAGGGCTGACACCGGCGGGGACTGCTGCGGCACAACGCCGACTCGAGGGCCGGAAGCTGCTCCACGGCTACCTCCGGGACACTCCACTCCTGCACCCCTAGAAGGAACACCCCCAGAGCCAGAAACCCCTCCAGCACCGGGACCACCCCCAATTCCACCACCCCCAGAGGCGACGAACGGGTGCTACGGCAGGGACGGCGACAACGGCTGCAACGACGGCTGCGATGGCGATGACTGCTGCTGTAGCGGCGACGACGGCTGCGGAGGCGGCGGTGGAGGAGACACCGGGGGGGGGGGCAGGCGGGAAGGACTGCGCTGCAGGACCACCAGAGTCAGCAGACTCCTCAACCGGGACAACCAACGAGAGGGGGGTGACGTGAGACACACCAGACATGGCAGGACGCGGAGGGGGAGGGGCAGGCGTGACCAGGGACGGGGGAACCAGGAACAGGGGGTGGGTAACCAGGGGACCACGGTGGGGAAAGCGGTGGTAAAAGGAGATGGACTCGTCAAAGGTGATGTCACGGGAGTGAAAGAAACGGTGGGACGGCGGATGATAGAAGTGCCAGTCAGACGAGTCGAGGGAGAAACCAAGGAAGACACAGGGGACTGTGCGGGCAGTAAGGTTTCCCGTGCCAGAGGCACGAATGCGAACAAGACAGCCCCAGACGTGGAACATAGACGCGTCACCAGGAGTCCCGGTCCAAAGAAGGGTCGGCGAAACCTGCGGCTGCCGAGGGTGCGGCCACAGGTTAAGTTGGTGAGCGGCGTAGCGAACCGCGAACGGCCATAGAAAATAGGGTGCACCGGCATGGATCATGGAGGTGCGAGCCACCTCCATGACCAAGCCGATGCGTCGCTCAGCGACCCCATTCTGCTGCGGGGAGTCCGGCAGGGTGAACGTCTGGGTGATGCCCTCCGCACGACAGAAGCGACCAAGGACGCCGGAGGCAAACTCGCCCCCACTGTCGGAGTGAAGACGCAAGACAGGGAGACCTCGGTGGACACGCGCAGAGACCAACCAGAGGAGAAACGTCAGGCACGTCAGCCTTTTCGCTCTAGGGGAAAAAACTGTGGTGTAGCGCGTGTAGTCGCCGACAAGCACTAGGAAGTAGCGCTTGCGACGCGGCCCATGGACGGGGCGGGGCCCCAGACGTCCATGTGCAAGGTCTGTAGCGGTGCGGTGGTGGGGGGGAAAGAGGAAGAGTGAGGGGCATGACGGAGCCACCCCTCGACGCAGGGCGTGCACGGTGGCGCTGTGGAGGGGGGCAACTCGGGAAACGACCCTGGGAGACCTAGGACAAGACCGTGCTATGACATGTGACGCAGACGCGGGAGCACAGGAAAACCTAGACGGTGGTGCCACAGGAGGGTTGGGTGAGTAAGCGACCGACACGAGCAGGCCGCTGCAATATGAGACGACGCAGCTACCTGGGGAGGCGTCCAAACCGGGGGGGGCACAGTGTCCAGTGTAAACAGGCCAGACACTGGGTCTCAGGGAGCATGGTGAGGGGAGCACCTATGGCGGCCTCGGTACAGATAGCAAACCGCTCATGACTAGGGAACGTAGTGATGACGCCAAGGTCCTGGAGGCAGCCAACACCAACTAGGTTCCTGGAGAACGAGGGGACGTGCAAGCCTGTAAGCGAGCCCGAAGGAGCCGACGGACAGGGAAGGGTGGTAGAACTACGAGCGACTACGGGACCGGAGGAGGGGTCAGCAAGGGAAATCGCAGCAGGAGCAGCAACCAACGACAGCGTAGTGGAGTCGCGGAAGAAGCACCAAGAAGTGCCAGAGTCCAGGGTGAAGGAAAGCGTAGTAGTGGCAGCCGGAGTCGGAGCAGCGACGGAGGAACCAAGGCTAAACAAGGCAGGAGGTCCTATGCCTGACGCAGCAGGGGAGGCGAGACTAGGCACACCTACACTAGGGAACACGGGGTAGTAGGAACCAGTCACACTAGAGTCATCAGCATACAGCACATGCAGGGCAGAGCTAACCTCATCCATGTCCATATCAAAGATCGGAATACTACGACGAAGCAAGCTGTACCAGTTGGGGAGGTCGGGCGACGGGCCGTAACGAAGACGAACAGGCCGTCAAGGCGACGGAAGCAGCGAACAGGGGAGTGACCGACCTTACTGCAAACAGAGCCGCGGTGAGGACCGGTCAGGAGCTAGTACTGGCAGCGCCCGTCACCCGAACTGCTACCCGGAGGCACACCACGCGCACGGCCACCACCACGTCCACCGCCGCCACCAGCGCCAGGCCACCCGGGCGGGAGACCACTCGCCCGCCTCTGCTGCTGCGGCTGCTGCGACTGTTGCGGCTGCTGTGACTGCTGCGGCTGGTGCTGGGGCTGCTGCTGCGGGTGGTGCTGGTCCGGCTGCGACGGCTGCGGCTGCTAGGACGGCTACACCTGGGACAGTCCCCTCGTCCGCGCCACCACCAGGCGACCCAACTCCACCACCTCCTCCACCTACACCCCCACCCCCTCCACCGCGCCCAGCCTTGGGGTGGCGGCCCTTCCCCGGACGAAACCGCGCGGCAGCTGCAGTCTCAGACACAGCAGCAGAATCGTCGGAGAAGGTGCACTGAGCAGGGGCACAACCCTGAAAGATGGGGACCGGCACAGTACCGCTAGTCTGGGCGATAGAGCGGTGGCGGGTCTCTATGGCAGACAGGGAATCAACAAAGTTGGTGAGGGTGAGGTCACCGGGGTGGATGCTAAGGAAGCGGTCGCGGGCAGTGGCAAGACGGTTAGGGAGGCGAGTGGATAGCATGTAGAGGGCAGAGCAGAGGGGCGGCTGGTTGGCTCCAAGCTGGGTCTCAGTGCAGGCAAAGCGCCAGGTCGCGTCTATCGTGCGCAGGTGGGCGGCCAGGTCAGCGACAGTGGGGAACGACGCAAGGTCAGGGAAGAGCATTGGTAGGATCAGGCGACCTACCGAGGCAGCGGGCGGGGTGGAATAGCGCTGGACAACAGCCTCTAGGAACGCCTGCGCGGTGGTGACAGACCTAAAGCGAGGGCGCTTAGACAGGGGGAGAGCATGACTGATAGCAAGCTACGCAACAGCGTCACGCGACAGCCAAACGGAGCGAGAAAGGGCAGCGGCTACAGCGGACTCACGCTCAGCGGACGAGGGGTCGGCGGGCAGCGCAGCAGGGGGGTCAGGGCAGGGGAGCGTACCGTCAAGATGGGCAGACAGCGGGTGGCCATCCTGCCGCTAACAAGTGAGATGGCGGCGGAGGTCGACTAGCCATGCATCAAACTCAAGCGGCTGACCCTCAGCGTCAAAGCGAAGCACGTCCGCCATCAGGAACGATGCAGGGCGGTGCAGTGCGATGCAGTGCAGTGCGGTGCAGAGCGGTACAGCTCGATACAGTGCGGTGCAGAGCGGTACAGCGCGGTACAGTGCGGTGCAGTGCGGTACAAGGTAGTGCAGTGCGGTGTAGAGTGGTGCCGAGCGAGGCGGTGCGGTGCTGGTCAAGAAGGACGGGCCGGGCACGAGTCGGAGGTGGGCCGGCGGCGGAACGAGCGCGTAGGGGCACGGGGGGGGGGGGGGGTAGGGGCGGGCGCGACGGCACGAGGGGCTGGCGAAGACGGGCGCAACAGGCACGCGGGGTCGGCTAGGAACGGGCGCGACGGCGCGAGGTGCCGGCTAAGACGGGCGCGACGACTCAGGGGGGGGGGGGACGGCTAGGACGGGCACGACGGCTCTGGGGGCCGGCTAGGACGGACGCGACGTCTCAGGGCCGGCTACGACGGGCTCCACCGCTCCGGGGGCCGGCTACGACGGGCGCGAAGGCTCTGGGGGCCGGCTAGGACAGGCGGATGGCTCAAGAGGGGGGGGGGGGGGGGGGGGGGGCTAGGGCGGATGCGACGGCTCAGGGGGCCGGCTAGAATGGGCGCGACGGCTCTGGGAGCCGGCTAGAACGGGCGCGACGGCTCAGGGGGGGGCCGGCTACGACGGTCGCAACGGCTCAAGGGGCCAGCTAGGACGGGCGCGACGGCTCTGGGGGCTGGCTAGGACAGGCGCGATGGCTCAGGGGGGCGGCTACAATGGGCGCGACGGCTCAGGGGCCCGGCTAGGACGGGCGCGACGGCTCAAGGGGCCGGCTAGCGACGGGCGCGACGGCTCAGAGGGCCCGCTAGGATGGGCGCGACGGCTGGAGGGGCGGAAGGGACCGGCTAGGAACGGGCACAAGGGCGGCTAGGGCCTAGGGCGGAAGCGCGGGCAGGCTAGATGGACCCAACCTACTCATGATACCATGTTAGAATAAGAGAATAACTAGAATATGAGGATACAGGGCAATATAGACTAGTGTGTTGTACCCTCTAAGGCACAAACCTGTATAGTCTACAAGTGTGGCTGGAGGACGACAGGGCCGGCTGGGCGACGGGGCCAGCGTGACGGCAAGGTCGGCTGGGCGCTGGACGGGCCGGCTTCGGGCGACGGGGCCGGCTGGGTGACGGGGCCGGGCGGGCGACGGGGCCGGCTAGGGGACGGGGCCAGGTAGGCGACAGGGCCGGCTAGGCGACGGGGCCAGCTAGGCGACAGGGCCAGCGGGGTCGACTGGGCCGGCTAGGCGACGGGGGCCGGCGCGGGCCGGCTACGGGACGGCAACGGGCCGGGCTACGGGACAGGGCCGGCTACGGGCGCGAGCGTGGGCGCGGGACGGGCCGGCTACGGACGAGGCCGGGTACGGGCGCGAGCGCGTGATGGGCCGGGCTACAGGACGGGGCCGGCTACTGGCGCGGGCACGGGGCGGGCCGGCTACGGGCGCGGGCGCGGGACGGGCCGGCTACAGGCGCGGGCGCGGGACGGGCCGGCTACGAACGGGGGCGCAGGAGGGGCCGGCTACGGGTCGGGCCGGCTACGGGACGGGGCCGGCTACGGGCCGGCTACGGGACGGCTAGGGGGAACGGGCCGGCGCGGGCGGGCGGGCGGCTACGACCTATGGCGGAAGCGCTCGTGGGCGGGTGAGACCTAACCTACTCATGATACCATGTTCGAATGATAGAATGAACTAGAATGGGTGAGTACAAGGGAATATATCCTAGTGGGTTGTACTCTCTAAGGCACGACCCTATATAGTCTACAACAACATACTCATATATGTTTGACTATGTGTTCCCTCGGTACAGGTACAGTCACGTATTGTACTCCGGGATTATTTATCACGCAAGCACGTTGCAAATATAGACCATCTTCGCTAGAGGGGGGGTAGTGTAAGGAATTTTCCATTCCTTAACGCGCCACACCGCTAACATGTACCCCAACCCCACACGGCACCGACACCTGCCCTAGATTTGGCCCGTACACGCCACGCCGAACCATTTCACGTCACTCCCAAGCGATCCGCGCCTTCGGATGCCGTGGTGGTTTTTAGTGCTCCTACAATCTCTAGATTGAGAGAAACCATAGTAAGAAGAATCTTTTACATGAAGCATCTGTAGAAGCTTTCCAGTTCAGGGTCAGGCCGAACCGCTATTACCGGTATCAATCATGCTTGCAAGTCTTTCCAGGTCAACCGCCACTGTCATTGCCAGTCATCTTCTGCCAGAATTATTGGAGCCGCACCAAGCAGACGCAATTTTGGATGGTGTCACAGAAGTTCACTGCAGCTCGTCGCGTCGCGGGAGTTCACCTTGAGCTCGTTTACTACGGTTACGTGAGGTGCGTTTTGTTCAAAGAGGGTTTTGTCTACGCACTAGAATGGTTGAAAGGGGTTCTCAGAGAACACACGAAGTGCTGTGACACAATTATGGTGGTTCAGTTTTGGTAAACCACATTGAGTCAAGCAAACCAGAGCTGCTGTAGTGCAATGCTTACACTTGCAACGCCCTGCATGCCCACCGCCATTATTGCTAGACCGCTGCGAAGGCGAGGCGGCTCGAGCAACACCAGCCAGTGCTTGGCTCAACATACCAGCGGGGTGAGCATATAAGCGGCGCTTTCATGTCATCTCAGCAGTAGCCTTCTATCAGCCTTCCTCAATAGCCTATTGAGAGCACTGCAGTTGCATAATCTCGACATTCACCTTTTGCTTCCGTCCTAAGGGAAGCTTTCAGTTTCGTGCAATGGCCTTCGACGCTGGAAAGTTAGCTCGCCGCTTTCTGTTTTCGGTTTTCCTCGTCGTTCTGATTTTTGAAGCCGCATATGGCGCCGACACCGTCTCGACGACTGACTGTTCCTACTGTGGAACTGACGTGGCCTGCATCAAGCAATGCACGGTGATCCACTTATTGTGACACACAGATAATGCTGTTGTTTTCCTTCCGCGGAATTTCAGTTTTGCCCGTCACACGACACCCGAAGTTTATCTCGCAAGTTGCATTTTCGACAATTTCGCCACCTTTACTTGCCGTCTGTCTCAAGCTGGGCCAACACAAACTAACTCGAGTCTTCCATTTCCCCTCAACCATCATCGCTACTGCTATGATCTCCCGTTTTTTCGCAGTGCGAGGCTCCAGACATGAAACCAACCCTGTGCATCTACAGTTCTACATCCTCGCAATTCTGTAAGTCCTTATCCAAAGCCACACAATTCTGTAAGCCCTTATCCAAATCCTCACAATTCTGTAAGTCCTTATTCAAGGCCACACAATTCTGTAAGTCCGTATCCAAATCCTCACAATTCTGTAAGTCCTTATTCCCTTGCGCTTCACGATGTCTACATTTCTGTTTAGACACAGCAGCTCCATCCAAACAGAATCAAATATCCTCTGCCATGCAGCGCCACAGGTTTGATATACCCCCCACATTTGCCCCTATTTCCGGCTTCTGCCGTCATTCCCGCTGGCAGATGGCGACTCAGTCACCTGCAAGTACGCCTGCTGGCCGCGCATACTGCTTTTCTGTCTCGGAGGCGCGCTCGTCCTCACCCTTATCGGCGTCTCCATCTTCCTCATCGTGCGCTGCAACCGCAAGCGTGCCGCGGAGCAATACGCCGCCAAGGCCGGGCCCGCAGGAGCAGGCTATCCGCCCGCAGGCAACGTGTAGCTAGAACATTAGCAACTTCAGTGGCTAGTACAGTAGCTAGTACAGTGGCGAGTGCAATGGCTGGCCCAGGAGCTCCCCTTCGTCCATGAAGAAGTGCCTCTGCAGCAGTAGTAACGAGGCAAATAAGGAGTTCTAGCCGTGATGCAGCAATGGCCGCTTGCTCAGCCCTAAGTTTTATTTGAATAAAATGCGTGCAACACCTTAAATTGAGTACACAGCTATCCTAATTTGTGACCTATATTTCTCATTGTGGAACCTACTCCGTCAAACCGACTGCGCATTATCACATCAGTAGCAAAACGATAGTAAACATACTAAGTGTACCGTATAAGGTTCTCCATATTCATAATTGATTCATGTGAAGGCTTATACAAGATCCTTTCCCTGCGACACACCCGGAGATTCTCTTATCGGGTAAAATTCTTTCTAGGTCAAACGCTAGTCCTGTACCAATGCCAGTCAGCAGCTGCCGCAAATCTCCGCAACCTAAATCTCCGCGACCCGCGCACAACACAACTTCATTAAATCTCACTTTCAGTTCGCTTACTACGGTACTGTGCGTTACGTCTTGCTACGATGGGATTTGTTTTGACCCAGGGTTCACACGGGGTTCGTTGAAGCTTTAGAATGGCTGAGTAGGGTTCTATGAAGGCGTCTCCCACGAGAAGGTCCAGCATACAATGTCTGAGATGTTGTACGTTTCAAAACGGTGTCGAACATACATTGCATGTTATTATAGACTATATAGGCTTGTGCCTTAGGGAGTACAACCCATTAGGTTATATTCCCTCGTATGCCTTTGTTCTAGTTATTCTTTCACTTCAACATGGTATCATGAGTAGGTTAGGTCCCCCCCGCCCACTAGCGCTTCCCCTCCCGCACGTGCCGGCCCTGTCGCCTAGCTGGCCCCGTAGCCCAGCCCGCCACGTCGCCTAGCCAGCCCTGCCTCCTAGCCGGCCCCGCCCCCTAGCCGGCCCCGCCTCCTAGCCGGCCCCGCCTCTTAGCAGGCCCCGCCACCCAATCGGCCCCGTCGGCCCTGCCTCCTAGCTGGCCCCGTCCCCCACTCGGCCCCGTCGGCCCCACCTCCTAGCCGGCCTCGCCCCCTAGCCGGCCTCGCCTCCTAGCCGGCCCCGTCGTCCGACGGCCCCGTCGCCTAGCCACCCCCCCCCCCTCCCTAGCCGACCTCGCCTCCTAGCCGGCCCCGTCGCCTCGCCAGCCGGCCCCGTCGCCTCGCCAGCCGGCCCCGCCTATTAGCTGACCCCGTCACCTAGCAGGCCCTGTCGCCTAGCAAGCCCTGGTGCCCAGCCGGCCCTGTCTCCTAGCCGACCCCGCCTCCTAGCCGACCCCGCTTCCCAGCCGGCACCGTCGCCTCGCCGGCCTAGTCGCCCAGCCGGCCCCTTCTCCCAGCCGGCCCCACCTTCTAGCCGACCCCGTCGCCTAGCAGGCCCCGTAGTTTCGACCGGCCTCATCCCCTTGATGGCCACGTCGCCTAGCCACCCCGTAGCCCAGCCGGCCCCGTCACCTCCACACCTAGCCGGCCCCGTCGCCTCGCCGCCCGCGGCCCCGTCTCCCAGACACCTTGCCGCCATCCACAGCCCTCTCCACCGCGCTGCACCGCCCGGCACCGCACTGCACCACACTGCACCACTCTGCTCCACACTGCAATGCACTGCACCGCGCTGTACCGCACTGCACCGCACATCACTGCTCTCTGCCACACCCTACTGTTCAGTACTGCCTTTCTGCTGCTGCAGCGACCATGATGGCGGACTCGGTCCTACGTTTTGATGCGGAAGGGCAGCCGATTGAGTTCGACTCGTGGCTCGTTGACCTCAACCGACACCTGACTGGTCGGCGGCAGGACCGCCACTCCCTGGCTGTCCACATCAACGGTACGCTCCCTTGCCCGGACCCCCCTACTGCTCTACCCGCTGACCCCACGTCTGCTGACCGTGAGTCCGCTGTAGCTGCTGCCATTGCCCGTGCTATCTGGTTATCGCGTGACGCTGTTGCACAGCTTGCGATTAGTCATGCCCTCCCTCTATCCGAGCGCCCCCGCTTTAGGTCGGTCAGGACTGCACAAGAGTTTCTAGAGGCTGTTGTCGCCCGCTATTCCACCCCCCCCTCTGCCTCCGTCGGTCGCCTGATTTTGCCCATGCACTTTCCTGATCTCGCGTCTTTCCCTACTGTCGCTAACCTGGCCGCCCACCTGCGCACGCTAGACATGACCTGGCGCGCTGCCTGCACTGAGGCCCAGTTGCGTGTGTTTGAGCCCCCCATCTGCTCTACCCTCTACCTGCTTGCCACCCGCCTCCCTGACCGCCTTGCCACCGTCCACGATCACTTCCTTAGTCTCTACTTCGCTGACCTCACCCTCACTGACTTTGTCGACACCCTGTCAGTCGTAGAGACTTGTCAGCGCTCTATCGCCTACTCTAGCGGTACCGTGCCGGTCTCTATCTTTCAGGGCTGTGCCCTTGCTCAGTGCACTTACTCTGACGGTTCTGCTGTGGTCGCTGAGACAGCTCCGGCTGCGGAGACAGTCGCCACAGTGCAGTTTTGTACGGCTAAGGGTCATCACCCCAAGGCTGGGCGCGGCGGAGGTAGCGGAGGAGGGGGTGGCGCCAGTGGTGGAGGTGGCTCGCCCGCTGGAAGTACTGACGAGGGGGCTGGGGCTGGTGCCTCGGCTCAGCAGTCCCAGCAGCAGTCGCTGGACCAGCAGCAGCAGCCGCCGCAGCACCCGCAGCAGCAGCAACAGCCGCTGCAGCAGCAGCATCGGCAGGTCGGTCGTCTCCCCCCCGGGTGGCCTGGAGCCGGCGGTGACGGTGGTCGCAGTGGTCATGCGCGCAGCGTGCCGTCAAGTGGTAGTCAGAGTGACAGGCGCTGCCAGTACCAGCTCCAGACCGGTCCTCGCCGCGGCCTCGTGTGCGGTAAGACCGGCCATACCCAACTCGTTGCTTCCGTCGTCTAGACGACCTGTTTCGTCTCCGCTTCGGCCCGTCGCCTGACCCCTCTGACTGGCACAGTCTGCTTTGTCGTGGTGTTCATATCTTTGATATGGACATGGATGAGATTAGCTCTGCTTTGTATGTGTTGTAAATCGATGACTCTAGTGTGATTGGCTCCTATTACCCTGTGTTGCCTAGAGAAGGTGTGCCCAGTGTGCCTAGTTAAGGCTCCCCTGTTGCATCAGGCGTAGGATCCCTTGCTTTGTTTAGCCTTGCGTCCTCACTCGCTCCTCCGACCTCTGTCGCTGCTGCCGCGCTCTCCTTCACCATGGACTCCGGCGCTTCCCGTTGTCTCTACACTTACGCCGCTTGCAGCTCCGGCTGCAGTTGCTCTTGCAGACCCTTCCTCTGGTCCTGTAGTCACACGTAGCTCCACTACTCTCCCCTGTCCGGCGGTTCCCTCGGTCTCCCTTATAGGCCTGCACATCCCCTCGTTCTCTAGGAACCTAGTTGGTGTCAGCTGCCTCCAGGACCTTGGCATCACCGCTACTTTCCCTGAGCACGAGCGGTACGCTGTCTGTACTGAGGCTGCCACTGGTGCCCCACTCACCACGTTCCCCCGGGACCCAGTGTCTGGCCTGTTCACGCTGGACACCGCGTCCCCCCTGGTTGGGACGCCTCCCCAGGTAGCAGCGTCTTCCCAGGTTGCTGCGGCGTGCTCCTGTTGGTCGCTTACTCACCCTTCGCTCCTGTGGCACCATCGTCAAGGTCACCCCACCCTCACGCGCCTCCGTCACATGTCCCAGCACCGTCTTGTCCTAGACCTCCCTGAGTCGTTCCCTGCGCTCCCCTCCTCACCCGCGCCTCCGTGCACACCCTGCGTCGAGGGTCGGCTCCGCCGTGCCCCTCACTCCTCCTCGTTCCCCCCCACCTCCGCACCACTGCTGACCCTGCACATGGATGTCGGGGGCCCCGCTCCCGTCCATGGGCAGCGTCGCGAGCGCTACTTCCTAGTGCTTGTCGACGACTACACACGCTACACCACCGTGTTTTCCCTGGAGCGGAAGGCCGACGTGCCTGACGTTCTTCTCCCGTGGCTTGTCTCAGCGCGTGTTCACCGAGGCCTCCCTATCTTGCATCTTCACTCTGACCGTGGTGGCGAGTTCGCCTCTCGCTACCTTGGTCGCTTCTGTCGTGCGGAGGGTATCACCCAGACATTCACCCTGCCGGAATCCCCGCAGCAGAATGGGGTCGCTGAGCTATGCATAGGCTTGGTCATGGAGGTGGCTTGTACCTCCATGATCCATGCCGGTGCACCCCATTTTCTGTGGCCGTTCGCCATTCGCTATGCCGCCCACCAGCTCAACCTGTGGCCGCACTCTCAGCGCCCGCAGGTTTCGCCAACGCTTCTCTGGACCAGGTCTCCTGGAGCCGCGTCTGCGTTCCATGTCTGGGGCTGCCTTGCTCAAGTTCGTGCCTCTGGCACGAACAAGCTCGCTGCCCGCACAGTCCCCTGTGTCTTCCTAGGTTTCCCCCTTGACTCGCCTAACTGGCAGTTCTACCACCTGCCTTCTCACCGGTTCTTTCACTCTCGCGACGTCACTTTAACAAGTCCGTCTCCTTCTACTACCGCTTTCCCCACCAAGGTCCCCCAGTCACTCCCCCCCAGCTCCTGGTTCCCTCCCCTCCACCGGTAGCCCCTGCTCCTCCCCCCCCCTCGCCCTGCCCCGTTTGGTGTGTCTCACGTCACCCCACTCCCGTCAGGTGTCCCTGCCGAGGAGTCTGCTGACTCTCGTGACTTGGCGGAGTCACTTCCCCCGCTTGTCCCTGCCATGGTCTCCCCTCCCCTGCCGCCGCCGTTGCTGTCCCAGCCGCAGCCGCAGTCGCCGTCGTCACCGCCGCTGGTTTTCGTGGATTCTGGGGGTGCTAGGGAGCGGGCTGGACCTTGTTCTGGCGAGGGCTCTGGGGGTGTTGGCGTGGGGCTTCTCGGAGGGATCCGTGTTGTCGCTGGAGGTTCCGGTGTTGGAGTCGGACAACAGTCGCAGTCGTCGCCGCCGGTGTCCGCCCTTCGCCTCCTCTGTCTTCCTTCCCCTGATCGCCTGCCAGTGCCTCCCCCGTCGCTACCGCCTCCTCCTCCGCCGGTGCACGGCCCAGTGTTTCCTCCCACGGACTCCTCTCCGGCTCGTTTTCCTCTCCGTTATCCTCATGTGTCTCCTCCCCTCTCTCCTGACCCGACTCCTCCTGCTCACGTCTGGTCTCGTCGCCCGTCTCGTGCTCGTCCTACCTCCCCTGTTCCGCGTTCTCGTGCTCCTCCTCTCCTCCCGTCTCCTCCCCCGTCGTCACTTCCTGTGGCCCCGCCTCCGTTCTCAGACTTCCTCCGTGTTGCGCGTCCCCTTGTTCCTCGTGTCCTTGCCTCTCTCGTTAGCGACCCGTCCGCTCCTGTCTGTCGGCTCTGGTCGCTGCTGTCACTGACTTTGCCGCTACCCGCCGCCTGGACTACGCCACCGCTCTGGTCTCTTACCCTGCCTGCCCTCCGGTCGTCGGGGGTGTGGCTGCTCTTGGCAGTGACATCCTAGAGGACAGGCAGTTCGAGCTCACTTTCCTGTATGAGGCCGCTCCCCATCTCTGTTCCATGCTACTACTCCCTAACGGTGACCCAAACGCCCTTGACATCCCGACCCGTTACACCTACGCTGAGGCCACCTCGGGACCATGAGCCTCCCAGTGGATAGCTGCCATGGAGCAGGAGATGGCATCTTGGAGATCCACCGGTACCTTCGTCGATGCAGTTCCCCCACCTGAGGTGAACGTAGTCGATGGCCGGTGGCTCTTCAAGGTGAAGCGCCCTCCTCGAGAGCCGCATGTCTTCAAGGCGCGCTACGTTGCTCGAGGCTTCAGTCAGCGTGAGGGGGTGGATTTCTTTCAGACCTTCGCCCCGACCCCGAACATGACCACTCATCAGGCACTACTACACGTAGCAGCACAGCGTGACTACGAGCTGCACTCCTTGGACTTCTCCACAGCTTTCCTCCAGGGCAGTCTGCACGAGCAGGTTTACCTGCGCCGCCCCTAGGGCTTCTCCGGTACCTTTCCCCCTGGCACCGAGTGGCTCCTCCGGCGCCCCGTCTACGGCTTGCGCCAGGCGCCTCGTGAGTGGCATGACACGTTGCGTGCTACACTTGCTGACTTGCAGTTCTTCCCTTCGTCTGCAGATCCCTCGCTCTTCGTCCGTTCCGGCCAGACTCTGTTCTACATCCTTGTCTACGTAGACGACCTGGTCTTTGCTACAGCAGATAGAGACGCCCTGGCCTCCGTGAAGGCCGAGCTGCTGAGGAGACACACCTGCACTGACCTAGGAGAGCTGCGCCGCTACCTTGGCTTACAGATCTCTAGGGATAGAGCAGCACGCACCATCACTCCCTCACAGTCACACTTGGTGCGCCAGGTCCTTTAGAGGTTCGGCCTTCAGTTCTCTTCCGCACAGCCCACCCCACTTCCAGTAGACCACAGACTCTCTGCCCCAATCTCGGAGGAGGCTGTAGAGCCTAGTGGTCCCTGTTGGTGCAACCCTATGGCTTGCACTCGGCTTGTCGTCCTTGTTTGTGTGTGTGCATGCATGGCATGGAATGACTTGTGAGTCTATTTCATTGCTACCTAGTGCTTGTGTATGTGTTTGAATGGTGTATCACAATGTGGTTTGTGTCGGTCAAGACATTAGCGAGTTTTTACAACTCGCATGTCAAGTCGTCGTTTGCGCGTCGCATGTGCTTTCTCTATTTTGTCGAGTGTGAAGTGTCCATCTCATCCCAAGTGTGTGCAGCAAGCCCTCATCATCTCAAGATGAGCTGATCTTGCTGAACCAAGACCAAGAGCTCAAGATTTCAAGCCCAAGGGACGTGGACAAATATTAAAATAGTGAAAATAGTAATGCTACTTCAAGTAGTGTTACATTTCACTTGGTGTAGCCCCTTGTTGGGTGTGTTTCGAGTCTCCTCATGGTTGGGGACTCTGTGGTGGTGTACCACCAACTTGGACCTCGGCTCTTGGGGTATGTAGAGGCTGGGAACCATCCCTACCTCGAATTCTTCTTGCTAAGTTTGTACTTCCAAGACTATAGTGGCTGCTATACCTCGTGCCAGTCAAACCGCCATAGGTAGTCAAATCTTCATAGAATTTCATGATTCAAATTGTTGCTGATAGACGACAGCAACGCGCTCGAGACCCAACTTACAGATGACAGTTTGAGTTAGCGAGCAGATCGTTATCAATATTTGAAGCCGTCTGACGGAAATCCGACTGTGCTCTCAATGTCTCATTATAGGCACATTTGAGCCTATTGTGGTTATAACAAGTGGTATCAGAGCCCCTTGGAGCCGTCTCGATCATGTTTAGACCTGAGGAAGGGGGTGGCAGAGGTGCTGGAGGCAGAGAAGACGCCCAAGCACAAGGTCAACACCAAAATCCACCCGTTGCTCCGGTGCAACCTAGCCTTGGACCCTCTAGGGATGAGTCTAGAGTGTTTGGCCTTGACAAGTTCAACGGTGACAAGTCCTTGCAGCAGAGGAGGAAGGAAGGGGGAGAAGGAAGACTCAGCCCCCCAAAAAGGTTGAGCTATGAACGGCTTGGAGGACCAGCCAACTCAACCTTGACCGGTTCGGCTCTCATGCTAGGCGATGATGCGGAAGATGAAAGCGAGGAGTGCGTTTTTGCCTTCTTCTCTCCGGTGGAGATACCGGGGGAGCCTACAAATCTCAAGGAGGCTTGGAAGGGCCCCAATGGGAAGGAGTGGAAGAAGGCCTCAGATGAAGAAATGGGGAGCATCATCGAGAACGACACGTTTGACTTGGTGAACCTACCTCCGGGGCGTAAGGCGATTTCTTCCAAGTGGCTCTTCAAGCGCAAGACCGACGCCGACGGCAATATTGATCGCTACAAGAGCAGACTTGTAGCCAAGGGGTATCATCAGCAAGAGAAGAAGGACTACAATGAAGAAAATGCTCCTGTGGTGAAGGGTACAACCCTTCGAACTCTCTTCGCCGCGGCGGCCATCAAAGGATGGGTGGTGAAGCAAATGGACATCGTAACGGCCTTCCTCAACGGAGTTTTGGAGGAAGAGACCTACATGGAGCAGCCAGAGGGATACAATGATGGGAGTGGCAGAGTGTGGAAGCTGAAGAAAACACTCTATGGCCTCAAGCAAGCCCCTAGGCAATGGTACATCAAGCTGCGGGAAGTCTTGGAGGCGATCAGCTTCACTCCCTCAACGGTCGATCAATCCTTGTTCATGCTAGGTGAGGGGGAGCAGAGGAGCTTCATGGTGGTTTATGTGGATGACATTCTCATATTCTTACCCTCCTCTGACCTTGTGAAGGAGGTGATGCTGAAGCTTCAAGACAAGTTCAAGTGCAAGACCCTTGGTGACGTCAACTACTACCTTGGGCTTCACATTGAGCGAGATGTGGAGAAGCGGTGGATGCGAGTGCATCAAAAGTAGTACTTCAGAGTCCTACTTGGGAAGAGTGAAGGTCATGTGGCTACTCCTCTACCCTCAGGGTTCAAGTGTGTGAAAGGACCAGCGGAGGAAAGTGTTGGTGAAGAGGAGAGGCGCCGTTTTCATTCCTTGGTGGGCAGCCTCATGTATGCGGCCGTTCACACAAGGCCGGATGCAGCCTTTGCTACCGGGCAGCTAGCTAGGGTTGTCCAATGCCCTAATGAGGAGCAGGTAGCAGCTGGAGAGAGGGTGGCCAAGTACCTTGGCCAAACAGCAACTGTTGGACTGCAATACTCCGCGGCGGCACAAAGGCATCAAAAGGGTGCGGATGGAGTCGAACCCGGGAGGCTCTTTCTCACCGCCTTCTCTGATGCATCTTGGGCATCAGAACCAGAGTGAGAGGCTTTATCTGCTGTATTGGTGGAGGACCAACAGCTTGGGAGAGCAAGAAACAAGTGGACCAAGCGTTGAGCTCGGTGGAGTCCGAGTACATGGCACTCTTCCGTGCCATAAGAGAGGTTGCGTGGCAGCGGCGTTTGCTAGCTGAATTGGGGGAGGAACAGCAAGGACCTACCCCACTCTACTGTGATAGCCAGGGTGCTATTGCATTGGCTAGGAACCCCGTTCTTCATGGCCTTACCAAGCACATGAAGGTGAAGTGGCATTGGGTGAGGAGCATGGTAACCGTGGGTGAAGTGGAGTTGCACTACGTGAAGACGACGGCGCAGCCTGCTGATATGATGACCAAGAGGCTGGTTGAGCAGCAGCATTGGAAGTGTTGCAAGCTTGCTGGGATGGCTCTGAACTAAGGGGAGCATATTCTAAGGCCAACTATCCGAGGGGGAGTTTGTTGGTGCAACCCTATGGCTTGCACTCGGCTTGTCGTCCTTGTTTGTGTGTGTGCATGCATGGCATGGAATGATTTTTGAGTCTATTTCATTGCTATCTAGTGCTTGTGTGTGTGTTTGAATGGTGTATCACAATGTGGTTTGTGTCGGTCAAGACGTTAGCGAGTTTTTACAACTCGCATGTCAAGTCGTCGTTTGCGCGTCGCATGTGCTTTCTCTATTTTGTCGAGTGTGAAGTGTCCATCTCATCCCAGGTGTGTGCAGCAAGCCTTCATCATCTCAAGAAGAGCTGATCTTGCTGAACCAAGACCAAGAGCTCAAGATTTCAAGCCCAAGGGACGTGGACAAATATTAAAATAGTGAAAATAGTAATGCTACTTCAAGTAGTGTTACATTTCACTTGGTGTAGCCCCTTGTTGGGTGTGTTTCGAGTCTCCTCATGGTTGGGGACTCTGTGGTGGTGTACCACCAACTTGGACCTCGGCTCTTGGGGTATGTAGAGGCTGGGAACCATCCCTACCTCGAATTCTTCTTGCTCAGTTTGTACTTCCAAGACTATAGTGGCTGCTATACCTCCTGCCAGTCAAACCGCCATAGCGTCGTCAAATCTTCATGGAATTTTATGATTCAAATTGCTGCTAATAGACGACAGCAACGCGCTCAAGAGCCAACTTACATATGACCGTTTGAGTTAGCGAGCAGATCGTTATCAATATTTGAAGCCGTCTGACGGAAATCCGACTGTGCTCTCAATCTCTCATTATAGGCAGATTTGAGCCTATTGTGGTTATAACAGTCCTTACGCAGAGCTGGTGGGTTGCCTCATATACCTGATGACTTGCACTCGCCCAGATCTTGCATACCCTCACAGCATCTTGGCTCACTTTATGGCCCACGGCAGACGCCGACCACAGCATTGGTCGGCCGCTAAGAGGGTTTTGCGTTATCTAGCAAGTACATCAGGCATGGGGCTATTGTTAGGAGGACGTAGACAAGTGGTCCTTAGTGGGCACATAGACGCTTCTTGGGCAGACGACGCCGCGAATCTCAGGTCCTCACAGGGCTACTCCTTTAGCCTTGGTGCATGTGCGATCTCATGGAGGTCCACCCGCTCCTCGTCAGTTGCCCAGTCTAGCTGTGAGGCTGAGACCTACGCCAGTGCCATGGCGGCACAGGGGCTCTGCTGGCTGACCTTCTTGCTCACCGACTTAGGTGAGCGGCCTAGCTCTGCCCCGGTTCTGTACGCTGACAACAAGGCCATGATCCTGTTGTGTCAGGAGCCTCGACTTGAGGGCAGAGAGAAACACATCCAGCTGTGGTACTTCCTCCTGCGCGAGCTGCAGCAGGGTCGCCAGGCTCGTGTAGTACACTTGGCCTCAGGTGCCAATACAGCTTATATCTTTACTAAGGTGTTTGCGCCTAAAGATAATCAGCAGCGCTGTATACAGCTAGGTCTCGTTCCTGTAGCCTCTAAAATAATAACATATATATATATATGCATATACATATATATACGCCATAATCAGTGGTGCAGGTTGGCAGCATCCGAGCCACTGATCTCCAGGAGGGGGGGTGGGTAGGGAGGAGTAAACTACACTAAATGATCGCTAGAAGCCTTGAACAGTCCCGCCGGACTGGCTGATACGGAAGCACGGTAGCTTTACTGTTGTACTTGTTGATTTCCTTGAGCAGCCGTTGGAGCAACAGCAGGAACTGCAACAGCAGTAGTAACAGTAGCAGCAGCAGCTACAACAGCAACATGCTTGTAACACACGATTGTAATACACAAACGCAGCACACGGATGTAAACCTCATCCAATGTGGTTGTGGTTGTGACACGTTCCCGCAAACAGGGTTGGGTATAGCCCAGGGGAGGGGGGGGGGGGGGGGGGGGGGGTTCCCCCCACTCCTCCCGTTTCTATGTGGGCAGGCGGGCGGCCTTGGAGCAGCACTGACCAAAAGGCCTAAAGGCAGAAAGCATAGACCAGAGGGCCCAACTCTCACCCAGGGAGGTTGTCACACGTTCCCGCAAGCAAGATTGGGTACACCCAGTAGGGCGCCCGCCTCGCCACCTCCCCTCCCCCCCCCCCCCCTCCTCCGTTTGTCCGTTGACAAGTGGAAAGCTGGGATTTCCAGTCGTCTAAACAGCGTGGGGGCACGTGGACGGCCTTCGAGCAGCACTGGCCAAAGGCCTGGAGACCAGAAAGCACTGACCAGAGGTTCTAATCTCACCCAGGGCGGTTGTCACACGTTCCTGCAACGAGATTGGGTACAGCCCAGTAGAGAGGCCCCCCCCAATTTCCCCATTCCCGTTACTCTAAGACCAAGAGACCTTTCACAGCGCAACACGCGACCGAATAACGCCTGCTTGGTACAGGTTGCGACTGCAACGACATTTCACGTGACCCTACATGATCCAATATATGCGCACCTGATACAAGTTTCGTGCGGCCTCCACAAACGCCTCATCCTCGGAGGGATGAAGAAGATCCGTCCTCACGGGTCTTGCGGAGAACGCAACGGTCATAAGGAGGAGGAGGATCGGCACGAACTTCAAGAGGCGGGTAACGGGCTTGTGAGCCATGGTTGTATTGCGACGGACCATACTACTCGCCGTGCGACGGACTACACACGCAGTGCGACTCATGTTGCCAGTAATAGCACTCTCACGAACCGCCGTTGCACGGATCATACATCGAACTAGTGACAACGTCACCGCTCGTTTCGCTAGAGAGTTCTAGAATTACGAACCGCAATGCCCTGAACCGCTGTGTGTGAAGACCCAGAATTCCCGCATGACCTCGATCAGTTGACCGCGGTACTACCCACGAGGCCAGTCCGCAACTGTGCGGTCAGTCCGCGGTACGTCGTGGCTCTTCAAGCGAAGTTCGTCTCGGCGCTATTAGGGAAATTATGTTTGACAGCGATCTGGGTCTTTCTTATGGTTCAGGTATGTGACGACGCGAGCCGTAGAGAACCAGATTCTTTCGACGCGAATCCGCCGATGCAACACATATTCCTCACTAGCTACTACAGCTACACCACAAGCAATTCCTTTCCACACTACAGCTTTCCAGGAGCCTTTGACGGAAGCCGTCTCATTGTGCTCTTGTGTCTCACTGAAATTTGACGGAGTCCGTCTGCATGTTGTAAATTGTTCGTGTTGTGCTCTCTTGTGCGTCAAACTCGAGGTGTCTGACGAGCCGCATCTAGGGAGTGCCAAAACATGAGGCATTCCCGCGCAAAACTGGCAAAATCGACTCTGTTGCCCGTAACAGTTCGAACTCCTCCAGCCCCTTGCGAAATCAAGTAGATCGTTGTCCTCGCGAATTGAGCCCCTACGACACCACTTTAAGAGTTCGCTAGTCGCATCAGCAAGCAGGTTGAGGTTGGGCGAAGCGCACGACTTTCGGGAGATCAAGTTACTGAATGTCTGTCCCTCGCGATGGCTAGTACAGAGTATTCCGCTACAAACGAAATCACAATTCAATCATTTGCATACTTTTTTAGACGACCAGACCATATGGATGAAAAGTAGCTTTCCGCCAATAGCATCCGCCAAATTCGCTGCAGCCAGACTTTCGTAGCTCAGCCGCAGCCATTCTCTCCGCCGTGATTGCTGCTGAGCCGTCCGATATTATTTACATGCTATTGGTTGAGCCTATAGCTATTGATGCAGCAGGGGAAGAATCCTGCATCATTGAAGCCGTCAGATCTCCCATCGTTCAGAGAGAATCTTCCACCGTCTAAGAAGTATAAAAGCGAGCAATGAGCCATTGCAAGGCGTCTGACGAGGGGTCTGCTAGTCGCGCTTCAGAAGCAGCAGAGGGACCATCCTCACCTTCAGCAGCGGCTCCAGCAGTCATCGCAGCGCGGCTAGGGCCAGTGACCGCATCGGCACCAGCGGCAGCTGCAGCGCAACGAGCCCCGCCCGCAGCGCGAACCCGCCAATCCACCGTGGCTCCCCTCGTGCTGACGTGTCTTACCGCGCTGCTGATTATCGCCTTAGCGGTAGCCGGACGGGTGGCGCCTCCGGGAGCTCTCAGCGCGATAGCTTGGGGGAGGAGCGCGCGAGAGGGGGAGCGGAGGGGGGAGGAAATGGGGGGGGTGGGGGACAGGAAGGGGGAAGGGGGGGAGACGGGGGAAGGGAAGGGGGAGAGTGAGCCTATTGAGAGAGAGTGCTCTATGACATACATGTGGCCCAGCTACGTTCAGATTCCGATACAGAACCGGAGCCTCGAGCAACAAGGACTAGATTCGAGTGAGTACACCTTGCATGTGATATGTGCTTTCGGCTGAGTGAGTGCAAACGGCCAGGGGGGAAGGGAGTCCACGGTGAGAGGGTGTTAGATGACTTAGATGTGGCCCAGCTACGTTCATATTCCGATGCAGAACCGGAGTCTGGAGCAACAAGGCCTCGATTCGAGTGAGTACACCTTGCACATTTGCTTTCAGGCGAGCGTAACCGGCCAGCGGGGGAGGGAGAGTACGGAGTTAGAGTGCGGTATGCCTCACAGGTTAACGTACATGTGGCCCAACTGGTTTGAGATTCGAATCCACAGCCGAAGGTTGGAGCAACAAGGACTTGACTCAAGTGAGAATAACGTTCAGTTTGTTTTCAGGTGAGCACGATGTTGTCATTGCCTTGTGGTGAGCACAGCACAGTAGCTGGTGCAGCTCAGGTGATTATAACAGACTGTGCCTTCAGATCCGGTTAACTTGTGCTTATAGGAAGTGCTTACAGGAAGTGCTCTATAGGAAGTGCAGACTGTGCCTCCAGATCCGGTTAACTTGTGCTTACAGGAAGTGCTTACAGGAAGTGCTTTACAGAGGAGGAGGTAGCGGCAACAATGGGACTTGATTTGGCCAAAGCATACCCGTTTCTTTTGGGCCTCCTGCTGCTCCCTCCCCAGATCCACTGTACAGCTTGTTCTTATACCGAGAGAGCCACTATATGGGAGGCGGCAGCAGGATGGAGGAAGTGAGGAGGGGCCTCTGTGGGAGCGTGCCTGTGCTCTTTATTCCGGGGAATGCCGGTTGCTACAAGCAGGTGCGCAAAGTGTTGTCGAAAGCTGGTAGTGTAATGTAGGCTACAAGCCCAACGCAGGTTGTTGAAAGCAGCATGGAGAAAGTGCGGAGGGGTGTCTGTAGGAGTGTGCCCGAGCTCTACATTCCAGGCAATGCGGGTTGCTACAAGAGGTGTGTAATGTGGGCTCCTGTGTGCAGGCGATGTGATCTTGATTGTGGGAGGCTTGCCTTGATTGAGCTGGTAGTGTAATGTGAGTGGGAGGGTGGGCGGGCATCCGTGGGAGCAATCCAGTGCCAGTTGCTACAAGCAGGTAACACTATAAGGGGTACAATGCGGATTGTTGCGAGCAAGTGGATGTTTGTTCTTACTTTTCTTTTACTCATAGCCCATTCTCACCCCAACCCAACCCCCACCGATACCCACTCAATCAGGTCCGCTCCCTTGCATCTGTATCCCACCACATCTACCTCGCCTCTCACACCCAAGACAAGCCAAGGGAGCGCTCTCCCTGCTTCCTCTGTAGCGAAGAGGGGGGCGCAGCAGAATCAGCAGAAGGAGCGGCAGCAGCAGCAGCAGCAACAGAAGCACTTGGAGCAAGGGAGGGCAAGCAGGACTCCCAGGGTTATCCATCTCCCCTGGCGTGGTTCTCCGTGGACTTGAGGGAGCACCTCTCTGCTCTGGATGGCTCGCTGTTGAGAAGGCAGGCAGCCTTTGTTGCAGCTGCTGTCACTGAGGTGGGTGTCTGTTCACTTGTGTGTCAAGGGGTCTCAGGGTTATTTATCTCTCCTAGCGTGGTTCTCCGTGGACTTGAGGGAGCACCTCTCTGCTTTAGACAGCTCCCTGTTGAGAAGGCAGGGAGCCTTTGTTGCTGCTGCTGTCACTGAGGTGGGCGTCTGCTCACTTGTGTGTCGAGGGCTCTCAACCTTATCCATCTCCCCTCCCCTGGCGTCGTTCTCTGTGGACTTGAGGGAGCACATCTCTGCTCTTGACAGCACTCTGCTGCTGAAACAAGCGGCCTTTGTTGCTGCTTCCGTCACTGAGGTGGGCGTCTGCTGCATGTGTATACGTGCAAAGGGTTGTATACGTGCAAAGGGTTGTATACGTGCAAAGGGTTGTATACGTGCAAAGGGTTGTATACGTGCAAAGGGTTGTATACGTGCAAAGGGTTCTGAACCTTATCTGTCTCCCCTGGCGTGGCTCTTTGGAGACTTGAGGGAGCACCTGTCTGCCCCTGGCACTCTATTTATGTTGGTGCTGCCATCACTGGTTTTAGTGAATCTGTGGGTATCTGTGAGTGCGTGGCTCTTCGTAGCCTCGAGGGAGCACCAAAGTTCACGAAAGAACGTCCCTTCTTCTCCACCTCTTCTCCACCTTTTCTCCACCTCTTCTCCACCTTTTCCTTCTCCTTGCCCTCCTGTTCACAGACTGTGTCGCTCGAGGGAGCACCAAAGTACACTCATCCTATGCTTTCCAGACCACCCTCCCTTCCTCTGTACTCGACAAAAACTACAGTGACAAATACCTACTGGGGGGGTACTCGTTGGAAGTTATTGTTGCCTGCCTGACAACCTCTCTGTGATTTTGTGCCCGCTCCTCCCCCCCCCTTCTCCCCTTCATCCTCTCTGTCCTTTCAGCTCATATCCCTCTGCAGTTCACCCTGCGCTTTTAAGCCCTCCCCACCCCACCCTCCTCTGTGCTGCTAGTGGGGCACTCCATGGGGATTTTTTTGCCCGCCTGACTACCTCTCTACAGCTCACTTTATGCCTTGCTCTCCTTTCGCCCTCCCCCCCCTCCCCCCCTCTCCCCCCTTCACCCTCTCCGTCCGTTCAGATTCGTTCCCTCTACCGTTCGTCCTGTGCTTCCAATCTCCCCCCCCCCTCCTCTGTGCTGCTTGTGGGGCACTCTATGGGGGGGATAGTTGCCCGCCTGGCTGAAAGGAGGCTGAGAGGGGGAGAACAAGCGGAGAGGGAGGATAAGGTGGAGGAGTGTGCGTGGGAGGGAGCATCACGGGGAGGAGAAGGAGGAAAGAGAGCAGAAGGAGCAGAAGGAGTAGGGGGAGGAGGAGGAGCAGAAGAGCAAGAAGAGGTGCTACGCAGAAGGCAGTGCATGGAGTCGAGGCAGCAACATGCCGTGCAGACCATTGTTACCATCGCCACACCTCACAGGCAGGTCTCACACTCTCCATTTTTAAGGCATTTAAGAATATTTGCGAGGCTATTTTTGAGGCGCCTCAAAAAGAGTCCGGACAGCAGCATGCCGTGCAAACCATTGTTACCATCGCCACACCTCACAGGCAGGTGTCACACCCTCCCTCCCTCCCCCGAGTGCGTTCCAATTTCTAAGCTTCCTAAAGAGCAGAGCACATGACAGCAGAGGAGTCTATTTTTGAGGCGCCTCAAAAATAGCACATGACAGCAGCAGCATGCCGTGCAGACCATTGTAACCATCGCCACACACACCTCTGTTAGAATATACCATGCTATGCTAGTTGTGTATATTGTGTTTACATCCCTAGTTGGGTGTACACCTGTGTTGGGGTGTCAATCCAACCCAATTGTGGTTGGAGCCCCCAAACACAAGGACCACAATTGTGGGGGCACCACAAGTGGGTTGGCTAAACCACTGGTGGTACACCACACTTGGACCACCTCCAACTGGTGGTCAACCACCTTTGGAAGGATCCTCCCTCCCTTGTGATTGGTCCTAACCCCCCTTTCCCTTCCAACCTTCCCTTCCTAGCTCATCTCTCTCTTCCTATGTAATGCCTTTGCTTCATCAATAAACTGAACCTTTCTGTTTCTAACATGGTATAAAGCAATAATGGCTCACGCCAACTTTTAAATCCCGATCCTTCCCCACGCTTCCGCCCCGTCCCCTTCCGACGTGCACCTCATTGCCGTCCCCTCCATCGCCGCTGCTAGACTCCTAGCCGCCGCCTCTCAACTAGTTTTCTGTTGGGTGGATTTTCAAAAACCCCCAATGCGCCAAACGCCATAGCTCGCTCGATAGTTGATAGAATTGAGTGATTCGACTTGCAAAAGAACGCTCTTGGTGTCAGCTACAACGTCGTAAAATTTCGGACTGTTTCATCGCTTGGATTGTCAGATATCGCTTTCCGAAGTTTGCACACTTTCCTGGATGTGATCACGAAGTGCTACTGAAATTTCTACCAAGTCCTATTTTCATCAGCTAACTGCCATCTTTCCCCATCTTTTGCCTCCTCACCTGCACCTGCTCATCGCCGCCTTACCACTGCTGCAGCCATAGCAGCAGCAGCAGAAGCAGCAGCAGCACCAGAAGGAGCAGCAGACTCAGCAGCAGCAGCACCAGCAGCAGTAGCAGCCAGCAGCAGCAGCAGCTGAAGGAGCAGCAGCAGCAGCAGCAGCAGCAACAGCGGCAGCAGCAGCAGTGGCAGCAGCAGCAGCGTCAGCAGCAGCAGCAGCAAAAGCAGCAGCAGCAGCAGCAGAAGGAGCAGCAGCAGCAGCAGCAGCAGCAGAAGGAGCAGCAGCAGCAGCAGCAGCAGCAGCAGCAGCAGCAGCAGCAGCAGTATCTACAGCCATCCCCATCCTCCCCTCCTCTTTGAGCCGCCGCGGGTCCACCCGCCGCCGCTCCCTCCCGGCCACCGCGGGTCCACCCGCCGTCGCCTTCCTCCCACTCCGTGTCACCAATGGCATCCTTTCCCCCTACCGTCGACGTCTCGACCCTCGATCATCTCGTGCGCGCTGCCGACAACTCAGCAACCAACTGGTATTCCTTCGTCGGCAGCCTCCACCGCGTCCTCGGCAGTGCTTATGTCCTGCCGTTCCGCCTCCTGGACATCATGCTTGGTCTCCCAGAGGGTGACCTTGGGGACCCGCCGCCTCACCCTGGCGATCCCCCCCCTCTCATTCCCCATCCCGGCGAGGAACCTCCGCCCCCCATGGTACCCGTTGGCACCAGCACTCGCGCTGCCACCGCTGAAGTTGAGCAGCTCTTCCTTACTCAGCGTCGTGAGTTCCTCGTGCTCCATACTGATTACCTGATCGCGTTGGAGGAACACGAGCGGTCGGCAACCCTCCGCACCCAGCATGCCGCTACCGTCGCCGCTTATGCCGCTGACTCTGCGCAATTTGCTGAGCGTCGTCGCGCCTGGCTCGAGGCGGACAGCCGTGCTACTGGTGCCCTTCTCCTTGCCATCCCGTCTGCGCTCATGCGCAACTTCCAGGCACGTCGCATCGGCTCCCGCCAGATCTGGCTCGAGCTTGAGGCAATGTTCGAACGCACCGACTTCGATGCTGTCGGACCGCTCTTCAAGGAATACTTCAGCATCACGATCGAACACAGTGCTGGCGCCGTTGACTACACCAGCCGTCTCCTGGACCTTGCCTCCCGCCTTGAGGCTCGCCAGACTACTCTCCCCCCCAACCTTCAGATCTACCGTCTCCTCGAAGGCCTCTCCCCTCAATATGAAGTGCGCGTCATCGCCTTCACTGAGGCTCAGCCCCGCGCCTCCCTTGACACTGTGGTCCAATGGATCATTGACGCTGAGGCCCGCCTTCTCTCAACCCCCCCCTCCGGCCTGAACTCCACCGAGTCCCAAAACCCCCAGCTTGCAGTCACACAGCCGCGTCGTGGCGGGCGCCCACGTGGCGGCCGCACCAACCCTCAGGGAGGGGGTGGAGGTGGCGGTTGTGGGGGCAGCGGAGCCGGCGGCGGTGGTGGCGGGGTCGAGGGTGGCAGCAGTGGTGGTGGTGGAGGCAGTGGTGGCTCATCTGGTAGCCGTGGTGGCCGCCCTGGCACTCTCCCCCATGTTCCTATCTTCGCCGTTTTGGTCCCAGGGCGGGTGAGCGCTGCACCCAAACCAACCATCCCCCCGCGACCTGCTTCAAGGCGTATGATGACGCCTGGTTCGAGCGCGGCAACACTGGCACACCCCCACGCTGGTCTGCCATGGATCCCCGCCCCTCTCTCCAGGATGTCAAAACTCTTCCGTCTTTTCTCCCCTCTCATCTTCAGCTCTCCTCCTCCTCCTCCTCCTCTGTCGCTGACCCCATAACTCCCCAGGAGCTGCAGCAGTTTCGCCGCTTCTAGCAGCTGCAGCTGCTGCAGCAGCAGCAGCAGTGGGGCTCTGGTGGTCAGGCTGCAGCCGCAGCTGCAGGAGCCGCAGCCGCAGCATCTGCATGGCAGCAGCAGCAGCTTGGCTTTGGCACCGCCGCCATGGCTGCCACAGCCACACCAGGTCCTCCTGGCTTTCCCCTCTGGGGCTCTCCTTCCCCTAGTGCTCCCGCCTCCCACTCCAGCTTTCTAGGCGAGCTCATGCGTTCTTCCCCTGCTTCCACTTCCATGTATCCCTCTGTTTTTAATGCCAGTGATTTCCAGTACCCCGTGTCTTCAGCTCCCTCCTCGCTCACGATTGACTTTGTTCTCGATAGTGGTGCCACTGAAACTGCCCTCAAAGACGCCGGCACCCTCACCTCCCTCCCTTTCCCCACCAACGTTCATGGTGCTGATTCCAGCTTCTCCATCCCTTGCACTCATCTCTCCACCCTCCCCTGCCCCCCCTTCCCCTCTGGAGTGGTCACTGGTCTCCACATTCCCTCCCTTCGTCATAACCTGCTCTCCATTCGTGAACTCCAACAGGCTGGCATCACTACCCTCTTCCCCGCCTCTGCCACCTACTGTGACCTCCTGCACGGCCCCACTCGCCGCCTCCTTCATCGCCTCCCACTTTGCCCTCGCTCTCGTCAGTACATCCTCCGCACACCCCGCCCCTCCTCATGCCACGTGACCACTCGTGCAGGCACCTCCACTCTCCCCCCTCCCCTCCCTCTAGAGCCACCTTTCTCCAACTCCACCTCCTCCCCATGCTCTTGTCGCGCACTATCCCACCCCGCTGTTCTCGTCCACCACCGCCTTGGTCATATGAACTTTCCCACACTTCGTAAAGCCGTCTCCTCCCGCTTGCTTGACGGTCTTCCCCCCACTCTTCCTCCCCTCCCGTCCTCTTCCGCTCCCCCATGCGCCACATGCATTCATGGAAAGCTCAAACAACAGCCTCACCTCAGCCATCCTTCCTTTGCTGCTGCCCCCCTTGACCTCGTCCACATGGACCTCTGGGGCCCTAACCCTTCCCCTTCCCGCCAAGGGCACCGGTACATGCTTGTCCTAGTCGACGACCACAGCAGGTACTCCTCGGTGTTCCTCCTCCATACGAAGGCCGAGGCCCCTGCTGTCATCGTTACCTGGGCCGAGCAGTGTCGAGTCCACTTTGGTCGCCCCATCCGCCGCCTCCATTCCGACGGCGGTGGTGAGTTTCTCAACCGCACCCTCTCCTCCTACTGCTCAACCCATGGGCATCCAGCAGACTCATACCCTTCCCACTCCCCTCAGCAGAACGGTGTTGCTGAGAGTCGCATTCGTGAGATCACCAAGACGGCCCGCTGCTCCTCACTCATGCCTCCACGCCCCCTTCTCTTTGGGGCTATGCCCTTGTCCATGGCTGCTCTCCTTACTAATCTTTACCCACATCCTCAACGCCAGTCTGTCACTCCCACTGAGCTCTGGGCTAGCACCAAGCCAGATGCTGCCATTCTCCGTATCTGGGGTTGCAAGGCATATGTCCTCATCCCCCACCTGACCGCTCTCGGCAGGCAGGAAAGCTCGCCTCCAAGGCCATTGAGTGTGTCTACCTTGACCACGCTCGCTCTGCCCCTGGTTACCTCTTCCTTCACCCGTCCTCAGGCCGCCTCCTACAGAGCCGTGACGTGGTGTTCGATGAGAGCCATCCCGTTCTATCATTCTGTTCCGCCTTCCGACCCCCTTCCTCCTCTCTCCCGCCCCCTCACCTGGGCTGATGCTGTCATTCCCCCACTCCTTCCCCAGGCTCCCCTCCTTCCTCCAAATCCTGCTCCTCCCCCTCCTCCTTCCTCAGGTGACATTTACGACCCAGCTGTCCCTGACTCCCCTGCTCACTCTGCCTCATCACACCAGCACCAGCAGCAGCAGCAGCAGCAGCAGCAGCAGCAGCAGCAGCAGAAGGAGCAGCAGCAGCAGCAGCAGCAACAGCAGCAGCAGCAGGCAGCAGCAGCAGCGGAGCAGCAGCAGCAGCAGCAGCAGCAGGAAGTGCAGCAGCGGAGGAGGCAGCAGCTGAGCAGCAGCAGCAGCAACCGCAGGCAGTGCAGCAATTGCAGCCGCAGCAGGAGGTGCAGCAGCAGCACCAGCAGCAGCCACAGCAGCAGCAGCAGCAGCAGCATCAGCCACTGCAGCAACCTCATCGGCATCGCCGCACCACCTCTCCGTTCATCCTCCCACGCATCCACACTCGCTCTCACGGCCCACTCATAGGCCATCCATGGGGTTGGCCAACACCACCCCACCCTCCCTTCCCTTCATTGAGGACTCCCATGAGGAGCTCATTGGCGTTCAGAAACAAACACCTTCCCTCACGCCTCTCTACCCGGGCTTCCTTGGCCTCCTCATCCTTGGCATCGCTACCGCTCCCACCAGATTCACTCCGTCCAACTTCCTTGAGGCCATCACCTGCCCCGATGCTGCCAAGTGGATCCAGGCTATCTTTGCTGAATGCGAGGCCTTCATCCGCAATGCCTCATTCGTTAACATTGTCCCCTCTCCTGACGACGTCATTGTTGAAGGCCTGTGGGTGTTCCGAGTGAAGCAGCTGCCGGGTGAGGAGCCGGTCTACAAGGCCCGGTATTGTGCCAAGGGCTTCACCCAAACCCATGGCATCGACTACTGGGAGACATTCTCTCCCACTGCCAAGCTCCCAACTCTCCGTGCCATCCTCGACTATGCTGTTCGCATTGGCATGGAGATTGCCTCCATGGATGTCTCCAACGCCTTCCTGCAAGGCGAGCTCCAGGAGCGGGTCCTCTTGCGGCGGCCTCCAGGCTTTCATGCAGCCTTCCCTGCCAACACAGTCTGGGAGCTGCGCCGCCCGGTTTATGGCCTCAAGCAGGCTCCTCGCGAGTGGCACAACAAGCTGGCCGCCACTCTGCAGTCCTTGGGGTTCCATGCCTCTCAGTCTGATGCCAGCCTTTTCCTTCGCTCCTCTCCCACCCGCTTCTTCATCCTGGTGTATGTCGACGACATGATCCTGTTCGCTGACGATGCTGCCGCCATGCAGCAAGTGAAGGACGCCCTGCATGCGCGCCTCAAGTGCAAGGACCTGGGTGAGCTCAAGCACTATCTGGGCATGACCATCACCCGGGACCGCACATCGCGCACCATTACCCTCTCTCAGTCCTTCTACATCGACCAACTCTTGCAGCGGTTCGACATGGCGCAGGCCAAGCCGGTTACCACTCCCCTGCAGACCGACCACCAGCTTGCCCCTCCTCCTGCTCCCTCCTCCTCTGACCATCCTTACGCTGAGCTCGTCGGCTCGCTGATGTACGCTATGATGTGCACCCGCCCCGACCTTGCCTACCCCATCAGTGTTCTTGCTCGATTCGTCGTGGTACCGGTCGCCACACTGATGAGCACTGGGCTGCAGCGAAGCGGGTCCTCCGCTACCTCCGTGGTACCAAGGACTATGTCCTCACCCTCGGAGGCTCTTCTCCTCCCCTCCTCTCTGGCTTCAGTGACTCCTCCTGGGCTGACTCCCAGCCGGATCGCCGTTCCTCTCAAGGCTACGGCTTCACCCCTTGGCAGCGCCTCATCAGCTGGCGCTCCACTCGCTCCTCCTCCATCGCCCTCTCATCCCTGCGAGGCTGAGCTCTATGCTTGCACCATGGCCGCTCAGGAGGCTCGCTGGCTCACCTTCCTCCTTGCTGAGATCGGTGCTCCTCAGCGCTGTCCCACCCTCTGGTGCGACAACGCCAGCACCATCCATCTCACAAAGGACCCTGTCTTCCATGGCCGCTCCAAGCACATTGAACTCCGCTACTTCTTCGTTCGAGAGTTGGTCCAGCAAGGTCACTTGGTGGTCCGCAAGATCGCTGCAGAGGCCAACTTGGCCGACATCTTCACCAAGGCCCTCCCGAAGACCGCGCACTCTGCCCTCCTCCGCCTTCTCGGCCTTGGGCCCCGCCCCCCTTCCTGATTCTGGGGTTGTACCCTACATATACACTAGCTTTGCATGCTATGGGGTTGTGTTAGAATATACCATGCTATGCTAGTTGTGTATATTGTGTTTACATCCCTAGTTGGGTGTACACCTGTGTTGGGGTGTCAATCCAACCCAATTGTGGTTGGAGCCCCCAAACACAAGGACCACAATTGTGGGGGCACCACAAGTGGGTTGGCTAAACCACTGGTGGTACACCACACTTGGACCACCTCCAACTGGTGGTCAACCACATTTGGAAGGATCCTCCCTCCCTTGTGATTGGTCCTAAACCCCCCTTTCCCTTCCAACCTTCCCTTCCTAGCTCATCTCTCTCTTCCTATGTAATGCCTTTGCTTCATCAATAAACTGAACCTTTCTGTTTCTAACAACCTCACAGGCAGGTCTCACACCCTCCCGCCCAAGTGCATTTGAGTGCCAGGGTTTGTTTGTTTTCAGCCACCCACGCCTCGTACACTGCCCCCACTCGGCCTTTTGAGTCCGATTGATTGGCATTTCAGTGCTTGGTTTTTGAGTCGACTCAAAAATCGACTCATTACACACGTCCAATTGATAGGCATTTCAGTGCTTGGTTTTGTTTACAGCTGCCCTCAGGATAGCCCCCACCCCCCCCGCTCCTGTATCCTGCCCAGTCAATAGAATGCACTTTCCGTTCCTCCTCATTTTTCCTCCTCACTCTTGGCCCTGCTTCCAATCCCTTTCCCATCCCTTTCCCCCAGCCTCCCGCCCCTCCCCTGCAGCCGTCCCTGCTGTCCTTCTACCGCTCCCTCAACCGCCATCCCACCAGCCAGAAACACATCTGACCATTCTTCCTCCCTTCGCATGTTGTCTGTTTGCCCCCCCTTTCCCCCAGCCTCCCTCCCCTTTCCCTACAGCCGTCCCTGCTGTCCCTCTACCGCTCCCTCAACCACCACCCTTCCCTCCCTTGTACTGTTCTCGTCTCCTCCCTTTTCTTCCTGTGTACTGGTCCGCTTTTTTCCCCAGCCTCCCTCCCCTCCCCCTACAGCCCTCCCTGCTCTCCTTCTACCGCTCCCTCAACCACCATTCTTCACGCTCTCCCTCCTCCCTGCTGCTCGTCGCCTCTCTTGCTGCTGGCCACTCCGACTGGCAGGTAAGAGACCTGCTGTAGATAGTGAATTGATTACTTGAGGGATAGTGAAATTTCTTGAAGGCGAGTTAATAAACTGATAAACAGATGGCAAAATAGACGACTAAGATAGTATCTGTTCAAGGATGGGTGAGCACCCTGAGATGCCTTTCAAGAACTTTTCGAAAATGTTTCTTAGCACTTTTGGATTAGTGTATGCACGAGGTAACTTCACAAATTACATTGTGTGTTTCAAGTCAAATTCTCCATTCACCTGTCTCCTTTGTGTATTCTCTGTTGCTCCCCCCTCGCATTTCCGTAGGTGATTTTTGACTCGCTAAAAAAATCTCCCCCCCCCACAATTCCTACCACTTGGTGCTTCACAAACAGATTCTCCTTGCAACCTCTTCCCCCCTCCCCTCCCCCCCTTCCCCCTTCCCCCCCGCTCTCCCCCAGGTGCGCTCATGGGCTACAGCAGTTCCCCCGTCCCCAGATGCAACCTCCCTGCACCTCCCGTTCACCACGTCCCCTCACGTGTGGCTCTCAGCGGGGCACGAACAAGCAGTGTGGTGCAACCAGCCCGTGTCACAGGTATGTAGTGGTGGTGCCGGCCGGAATGGTCTTTATGCGCACGTGTGGTGGTGCATGCCCCCTCACGTGTGGCACTCTGCGGGGCACGAGCAAGCAGTGTGGTGCAACCAGCCCGTGTCACAGGTAGGCATGTGCAGGTGGTGGTTTCACGAGCAGTCATCACGTAGTCAGTGCCAGGCAAAGCTCCCCCCACCCTATCACTAGTCAACCCTCGCACATTGCACCTTTGAGTCGACTCAAAGTCATATTACACCCCTCACGACCCACATTCTGAGGCGCCTCAAAAGCTCCCCCCACCGCATCACTAGTCAACCCTCGCACATTGCACCCCTCATCACCCACATTCCCTCCTCCCCCTCCTCCCCCTCCTCCCCATCCTCCCCATCCTCCCCCTCCTCCCCCTCTTCCCCCTCTTCCCCCTCTTCCCCCTCTCCCCCTCTCCCGCCCTTTCCGTCTGCTCTTTAACAGCTCTCCCACGCTATCCTAGCACTGGTCAACCCACACACGTCGCTCAGCCTTTCTCGTCCCTCCACACTCAATTCCCCGCCCTGTCTCCCCTCTCTTTTTTGAGGCGCGTAAAAAATAGACTTCCCACGCTATCCGATCCCTGGTCAACCCACACATGTCTCTCAGCCCTTCTCGTCCCTCCACACCCAAGTCCCCGCCCTGTCTCCCCTCTCTCCCAACCTCTGCCTTCCGTGAGCTCTCCCACGCGCTGCTATCACTGGTCAACCCACACGCATCTCAGCCCTTCTCTCTCGAATCTAGCCCCCAACACCCCGCCCTCTCCCCCCTCTCTCCCCCCCATCGTTACTGCTGTCAGCTCTCCCACGCCCTCCTATCACTGGTCACGCACACACAATCTCAGCCCTTCTCTCCCCCATCTGAACCCCCACTCTCCTCTCTCCCCACTCTCCCTTCCCTCCACCCCGGCCCGCCATCAGCTCTCCCACGGCCCTTCTCGTTCCCTGACACCCAATTCCCTGCCCTGCCCTGCCCTGCCCCCCTTTTCTCCCCACCCCTGCCACCGTCAGCTCTCCCACGCCCTGCTATCACTGGTCAACCCACACACATCACAGCCCTTCTCGTCCCTCAACACCCGCCGAGGAATCGTCTCCTGCCACCTGTCGTCCGCACCTCTCGTCCTGCGGCCTTTGAGGCAACAGCAGCAGCAGCAGCAGCAGCAGCAGCAGAAGCAGCAGAAGCAAGAGCAGCAAAATGGTGACAGCTATAGAGGAGTGCACGATCAAGCCACATCAGTGCAGCTGCATGGGTCCGTCCCATTTGCTCACAAGTGGGCCTCAGAGGCGCAGAAGTCGTTCTCCCTTCGAGTCGACCTGCCAGTGAGTTGAGGCGCTATGATGATGCGAGTGTGCATGGTAACATGCTTCTGAGCCACCTTCCGTGTGTAATGAGTGGATTTTTTTAGTCGACTAAAAAATCGACTCATTACACGTTATGATGCAAGTGTGCATGGTAACGTGCTTCTGAGCCACCTTCTTAGGACTGGGTGACTGACCGGGGCCTTCCAATTTCTTCTTCCTTGCACTTCCCCTCATCTTCCCCACCGCCCCCACCCCCCCCGCCCCCTCCCCCCCGTGCAGACTAAATCACTATCACCACATTCTAGGGGCAGCAGCAGTGGTCTGGTTCTCCTATCGAATGTGCTTCCCTGTGATGGCATGAGGGTCACCCTCGATGTAGCAACCAGGCGTGCAAGTGGGGGATGATGAGAGGCGAGGAGAGGAGAGGCACTTGCAGAGGGACGATGAGAGGCGAGGAGAGGAGAGGCACTTGCAGAGGGACGATGAGAGGCGAGGAGAGGAGAGGCACTTGCAGAGGGACGATGAGAGGCGAGGAGAGGAGAGGCACTTGCAGAGGGACGATGAGAGGCGAGGAGAGGAGAGGCACTTGCAGAGGGACGATGAGAGGCGAGGAGAGGAGAGGCACTTGCAGAGGGACGATGAGAGGCGAGGAGAGGAGAGGCACTTGCAGAGGGACGATGAGAGGCGAGGAGAGGAGAGGCACTTGCAGAGGGACGATGAGAGGCGAGGAGAGGAGAGGCACTTGCAGAGGGACGATGAGAGGCGAGGAGAGGAGAGGCACTTGCAGAGGGACGATGAGAGGCGAGGAGAGGAGAGGCACTTGCAGAGGGACGATGAGAGGCGAGGAGAGGAGAGGCACTTGCAGAGGGACGATGAGAGGCGAGGAGAGGAGAGGCACTTGCAGAGGGACGATGAGAGGCGAGGAGAGGAGAGGCACTTGCAGAGGGACGATGAGAGGCGAGGAGAGGAGAGGCACTTGCAGAGGGACGATGAGAGGCGAGGAGAGGAGAGGCACTTGCAGAGGGACGATGAGAGGCGAGGAGAGGAGAGGCACTTGCAGAGGGACGATGAGAGGCGAGGAGAGGAGAGGCACTTGCAGAGGGACGATGAGAGGCGAGGAGAGGAGAGGCACTTGCAGAGGGACGATGAGAGGCGAGGAGAGGAGAGGCACTTGCAGAGGGACGATGAGAGGCGAGGAGAGGAGAGGCACTTGCAGAGGGACGATGAGAGGCGAGGAGAGGAGAGGCACTTGCAGAGGGACGATGAGAGGCGAGGAGAGGAGAGGCACTTGCAGAGGACGATGAGAGGCGAGGAGAGGAGAGGCACTTGCAGAGGGATGATGAGAGGCGAGGAGAGGAGAGGCACTTGCTGAGGGATGATGAGAGGCGAGGAGAGGAGAGGCACTTGCAGAGGGATGATGCGAGGAGAGAGACTTTTGAGGCGCCTCAGAGGGATGGGGATGAGATGAGGGAAGGCTACGAGGGAGAGCAGGCGGAGGGTAGGAAGCAGGGGGTGAGGAGAGAGGGTGTGGAAAATGTGGAGCATGGGAGTAAAGAGGGGAAGGAGGAGGGGAGGTGTGACGGTGCAGATGAGGGTGACGTGTCATCTTATGATTTGATACGGCTGCTGGTGCATCTGCCTTCTCCGCCCAGAGATAGTGGATTTGTAAGTGCCCTGTCCTTGTGCCTTCTCCCATCAGTATGCGTTGGAGTGCAATTTGGCATCAATCTCTCTCTGTATTTGTTTAGTAGTGTTTACGCTTGTGAAATTAATGAGACTACAGCGAATCGAGGCACATTGCCATCCCCTCTCGTCCTGTTCTCCCTCCTCCCTCCCTTCCCTTCGCACCAGTCCCTCCCAATGTCACCAGCATCACAGCAGGTCACAGGACAGGTGCTACAGCCATCAACCGTTGCCCTGCTCCCTCCCCATTGCCCCTTTCCCTCCCATCATCGTCCTCCCCTCCCATATTGCCTCTCCCTCCTTCCCTCCCTCCCTCCCTCCCTCCCTCTGTCCGTCCCAGTCCCTCCCAGTGTCACCAGCATCACAGCACGTCACAGGGCAGGTTCCCCAGCCGACACCTCTTTCCCTGCTCATGCTGCCTCTGGAGATACCAAAAAGGGGGGGCGTAATAACTGCTACTTTCCATGTGAATATCAGTACCAAGGTCTGTCTGGAGTTCAAGCCCCGGTGCAAACCCAATAGAAACACCCTACACTGTATTCCAATTTCCACCATCAAATCAAATCAAATCAATGGCAATACTTGAGGAGGCACAGGAAAATTAGATAGCAAAGAAACGCATCCACAATCCCACCATCCATCTACTCTTCCTTCTCCCCCTTCTTCCTATACCTATGCTCCCCATCTCTTCTATTGTTTCACAGGGCAAACCTCGGCCCCCTCTCCACTTCCTTTCTGTGGGACTGGCGCCGCTCCCCCTTCATTCTCCATTCGCCCCCTCCTCCTCCTCTCCATCCCACTCCTCTCCCTCCAACTCCCTCTCCCTCCTATCCTTGGTTTCCTCCATCTTTCGACCTCTGCACCTGGTAAGCCAAGCCAGAGTTAACCCCTCACTTTTCAGCCCCCTCTCCTCCCCTGCTCCCCACTCCACCAACCACCCCTCACTTCCCCCCGCCCATCCTGAATACTTTAAACCAGCCCATGCTTTTGCCGAAAAGTCTGAAAGGAGACACTTCATGCAATCACATTTTTGCCCTGTTGTGTGCTCGTGTAGTAGTTTTTTTTTAACTGCCCGTGCTTCCAATCCTCTCCAACACCTTCCTCACCAACACTCAGCCATTATCATCAGGCTCATCCTATCAGCAGCAGCAGCAGCAGGGGAAGCCGCAGGCGAACGGACAGCACTCACACCAGCAGCAGCAGAAACGGCAGCAGCAGCAGCAGCAGCAGCAGCAGCTTCTTTCAGTATTCTCCCTCCCGCCTGCTGCTGCTCATCTCTCGCTCCACCTTCGCCTGCTGCCCTCTCATTCTCCCACCACCTCCCATCCTTCTGGTACGTTCCTCCAGCTCTCCCTCCCCCATCTCACTCCCTCCTGCCTGCTGCTGTCCATCTCCCTCTCCACCTTCGCCTGCTGCCAACTCAACCAACCACCAACCCCCCTTCACCTGGTACGTTCCCCCACCTTTCGTCCTTCCGTCTCCCCCATTTTTTGGTCGACTCAAACAATGACTTCGACTCGAGATAACTTTTGAGTCGACTCAAAATTCTTCGCCTGCTGCGGACTCAACCAACCACCACCCCACCTTCACCTCATACGTTCCTCCACCTGTCGGTCTTCCATCTCCCCCATTCCCTCCATTCTCCATGTCTCCATACTTCCACTCTTCCACCTCCTCCAACCACTCTCTCCCCCCCCCCACTCACCCCACCCGTTCTCTCTCTCCTTTCTGTCGCAGAAATGCAGCCAAACTCCACCGGGTGCCACCCTGCTGTCGCCATTCTGGCATCTGCTGATGCCGCTGCTTCTGAGGCTGCGACAGCCGGCGGTGGCCCAGGGCACGGGTCCAGTCAAGGGAGCTATAAGATCCAATATACCCACACCTTCCATCAGTCCGCCCTTTTAGAGCTCGACTCGCCTCCACCCCACCTCACTCGCCCCTCTTGCCACCACTGCAATCACCACCATGGCAATCACCACCACCACTGCCACTACCTTTCGCACAAGCATCAAGAGGAAAGCGGGGGATCAGAGCCACACTGCCACTCTCAGAGTGGCAATGGCAGTGGCGGTTCCTCGAGTGGCCTCTCCTTGATGCTGCTGGTAAGGCATGAATGCGTCAAGCTCCCCTCCCCCCCCCCTACTATTATTTTTTCCCTTTCCACGTAACCCAACGTTTTTTCTTGCATTTGAAAGGAGGAAGAGGGAAGAAAATAAGGTTCACTAGAACCTGTTCTTGAGTCAACTCAAAAGAATAAGATTCGCTAGAATTCCCTCATCGCCTGCCTTTCACAAACCCTATTCCCACCCTCATCTCCTCTTTTTGAGGCGCCTAAAAAATAGACATCGCCTCTACCCCCTAACCCCCTTCATCCATCCCCCCCCTTCAGGTCGACCCCTCGTGCCCCTCCTCCCTCCTCCTCTCCGTGGACCTCCCTCGCTCCCTCACCTCCCTCCTCCTCTCCTCCCTCCCTCTCCTCATCGGCTCAGCCCTCTCCCTCACGCTCTGCGCCTCCTCCTACCACTTCTCTCACTCACTCTCCCTCACTCACTCACTCTCACGCTCTCACTCCCAATCCACTTCAACATCCAGCCCACTAGCCTTTACATCACCTTCCCCCTCACCCTCCTCTTTCCCTCCCCCCTCCTTCCACAATCTCCCCTCCCTCCTCTCTCTCACTGCCTCGTCTCCTTGGCCTTCTCTCTCTAACCCTACCTCACGCTCCCTACTCTCCTCTGCCATCCTTTTCTCTCTCCTACACTCCCTTTCTCACTCCTCTCACTCCACTCTCCCCCTCCCTCCCTCAAACCCTCTAGACTCACGCCTCACGCACTCATTATTCCCCTATCTCCAGCCCCATTCTGCTTCTTCCTCCTGTCACCCTCTCCCTCCCTACTATTCCCTCCTTTCTCCCCTCCTCCTCTCCCTCCCCTCCCTCCCAAGACTCTCCCCCACACTCACCTCTTTCCTTCACACTCTCACCTCCTCCCTCCTCTCCTCCCTCCACTCCTCCCTCCACTCTTCCCTTCCCTCCTCACTCCTCTCCCTCCTCCCCTCTCCCCTCCGCCTCGACCCAAACCAACCACCCCATGCCACGTCACTTCTCCCTCTCCTTGCATCAGCACGGTGCATGCTAAGCTGTATTTTCTCCAACGCTGACATCAGCGCTCCTGTCACTCTCCGTTGCAGTCGTGATTGCATCTGCTGCTCTCTGCCTCCTTGTCGCTTTGCTAAAAGTGACTCTTAAGGTCCTCTCCTGCTGTGCCGGCTCCCAGTCTGACTCTTGGGCAGATCAAGGCACAAACACTGGCACGGTAAGCTTATCTTAATGCATCTGTATGCGACTCAAAGTGCATATAAGTGCCATCCATCGTTTCTCAGGGCCGTCAAAGCACACCCCTTTAAACATTTCAAGGCGCCTCAAATTACAGCCTAGTTGACCAGCCGTCTCTAATGTACAACATAACCATCAATATGTATCCTTCTTTTCCCTCGCCTACTGCAACCACGCCAAACCTCTGTTCTGCTTTAAAAAGAAACATAACTCCACAATCCCATCTCTGTCTTGTTTCAAACTCTTTACTGCCCATCAACAGGGGTATTGGCCTCCTTTCCTCTTCCTCTTCTTGCTCCTTCCTCTCTCAATCTTCTCCCCATTCATCGCCCTCCTCCTCGCTGCTGTTGTTCAAGTCTGGCGTACATCTCGGGCTAAGGCAAGGTAAGCTCGAGGAGTGTGGGTTTTAAGTCGACTCAGAACACACCTCGTCTCCCCTTTCCCCTTCGTCTTCTTGCTCCTTCTCCTCTCCATCTTCTCCCCATTCATCGCCCTCCTCCTCGCTGCTTATGTTCAAATCGGGCGTACATCTCAAGTTAAGCCAAGGTAAGCTCATGGCTGGTGGGCTAATCGGGAGACTGGCAAGGTCACTCTAGCCTAGCCACGCTTACCCTTTACAAAACACTCTTTACTAAGCGTAATCAGTTGCTGCCACGTAAAGACCGTGGCACCCCAGTGGTGTTCACTCGGGCAAGGTCACTCTAGCCTAGCAACGCTTAGCCTTTTTACTAGCCGTTTTTATGTTCGTCATTCAGGATTTATGTTTTGGGGTTTTTATGCCTTTATATCATCTCTCCTTCCTTGCATGACCCGATTCACCAATCACAGGTCCTCTTTCACACTGGTATCAGAGCTCCTATTGGCCGACGCTTTCCTGCTGCTACTTGCAGCCCTCTTCCATCTCCCCCCCTTCATTGCTCACCTGCATGCCAAGGTCAGTTCCCCCCTCCTCCCCCTTCCCCCCGCCCTCAGTGCCTCCCCTCACTCCACACACACATCCTCTTTATAACTACCCTCTTCCATCTCCCCCCTTTCATCGCTCACCTGCATGCCAAGGTCAGTTTCCTCCCCCTCCCCCCTCTTCCCCCTCCTCCCCCCCCCCACACTCCTCCCTCTCCACACACACCCTTTTTCCTCTGCTGCTTATAACTACCCGTTTCCAGCTCCCTCCCTTGTTTTAGCTCACCCCCTCCCACCCCCTCCCACCCCCTCCCACTCTCTCCCACGCACTCTTCCTCCTCTCCTCCCCCTCCTCGCCCTCGCCCTCCTCTCCCTCCTATTCTTCTCCCCTGCTCCTCTCTCCTCTCCCTCCTCTCCTGCTCCCCTACCCCATTCAGGCATCAGTATCCATGGCCCTTCTTGAGCACCTAAGGTGACTTTTGAGTCGACTCAAAAGTCACCCTGCTCGCTCCTCTTGCCCCTACCCCATTCAGGCGTCAATATCCATGGCCCTTATTGAGGACCTGCCACCCTCCATAGCATCACTTGTTATAGTCACACCACCTTCCAGCTCCCCCCAGTCCTCCACCCAATCTCTTTCCTCCTCCCATTTCCTTGCCCCCGCGTCTTCCCCTTCCACTTCCCCTGCCCCTCCCAGGCTTCAATATCCATGGTTAAGTAGTTTAGCTTTGAGACGTCTCAAAAATAGTTCAGATTGTGGTTAAGTAGTTCAGTTTTGAGACGTCTCAAAAATGGTGAAGGTTGTGGTTAAGTAGTTTAGTATTGAGACGTTAACCATTTCCTTGCCCCTGCTTTTTCCCCTCCCACTTCCCCTGCCCCTACCAGGCGTCAATATCCATGGCCCCTTTAGAGGACCTACTGCCCTCCGTAGCATCACTTCTGCTTGTAGTCACACCACTGCCCTGCTCCTTCCAGTCCCCCCCCAACCCTCACTACAAGCCAACAGCACTGCAGCAAGTGGTAGTTTTTGTCTGTGACCTGTGTGGGGTGGCATCATTTGTCTTCTCTTTATATATGGTTCCGGGATACAGTCTCAACGCAATTGCTCTAGTTGCTGTTTCCAGATCTATTATGTCTCTCCAGCATTTGGAAGGCACAGCACAGCAGTACACTTGTGGTCTCTGGTTTGCAGTGGGTAACCTTCATCCCTTATGATTTCTGTGTACACTTATGATGCCTGCATTCAAAATAGAGACTCTATTTTGATCAATGATAAAATATCAAAGCCCGCCCTCTCTTCAAGTCTTCACCGTATCACACAAAAACATGTGGTGCCAAAACTTTCGGAACAATACGTAAGAGTAAATAGTTCAAAGATCCTTCACTCCATCGTAATTCGCTGCTAATGATCCTCTAGGAGCCCTAACACGAGGACAGCACCAAAACCAAGGGCTGCCAGAACCAAACACCCCCCTAAAAGCCCTGTATACATCTACACCAGACCGATTAAACAATTTAGTCCAAACCCCATTCCCACAAAGTGAGCACACCCCTTCTTGACGCCGATCCACTATTCTCCCCGGTACAACCCTTTTCGCTCCCTCCCACATCACCTTGTCATTTCCGGCTCCTTTTTTCGCTTTTAGCGAGTCTACATACCCCCCCTCCCCTGATAATATGAAGTCTAACTGCTGGTACAGTAGGAGGGAGACAGAAATCCCCGTGCCGAGTGCAAGAGTAAAGAGGTAAAACGCGATAAGCGCCCGGATCGGAAGATATTTTCGGGCAGCCCAAAGGGCAGCGGCAAAAGCTTTCGTGGCAGTGGAAAGGAGGGTGGTGAGATCGGCAGGGGGAGTGTGGGGCATGTGGGGGGTGAGGTCGAGAGTGGGGAGGAGGAGGTAGAGGGTGGTTGCGGCCATGAGGCAGACATAGGAGCAGCTGAGGATGGTGGAGAGAAGGAAGAGCAGGAAGTGCCGCTGGTTGGCCCGCCCCACACAGTTGCCGATCTGATTTGAGGGACGGACGTGGGGGGAGGAGAGGGGGAGAGGAAGGGGAAGGAGAGGGAGCAGGAGAAAGAGGGGGAGACGGAGTGGGAGACAGAAGGGGAGAGGGAGTGGGAGAGAGAGGGGGAGAGGGAGTGGGAGAGGAATGGGAGAGGGAGAGGGCGAGGGAGTAGGAGAAGGGAATGTTAAGGCAAGGAGAGCTTGGTCCCACGGCAGCAGTCATCACCTACAAGAGGCGGAATGGACAAAGGAAGAAGGAGGGCAGGGAGGAAGGATAGCTAAGAAGAGAGGGAGAAATGGGAGAAGCACGACAAGGTAGAGGGTGGTTGCTGCCATGAGGCCGACGTAGGAGCAGCTGAGGATGGTGGAGAGAAGGAAGAGGAGGCAGGCCGCAGGGGGAGGATGCATCATGCATGTTCCATGAGAGGAAACACCTAAGGGCAGAGACGCACAAGCGGGCAGTGGTGGTCCATGCCCATCACGCACGTGCCGCAGCTGCTGCAGCGGTGAGCCCTGGGAGGCTTGGCACGAGGTGGGTGAGTGGTGCATGTGCAGGGAGGTCCTAAGGGGGGAGGCCCTAAGGGGGGAGGCCCTAAGGGGGGACGCCCTAAGGGGGGACGCCCTAAGGGGGAAGGCACTAAGGGGGGATACTCACAAACGGGCAGTGGTGGTCCATGTCCATAAGGCATTTGCCGCAGCTGCTGCAGTGGTGAGCACCGGGGGGCTTGGCACGGGCGGGGTGGGTGGTGCAGGAATGGACTCAGCCAGATGCAGATAACCACAAACAGGCACATGGATATATGACTCATGAGTGACTCACGAACGGGCAGTGGTGGTCCATGTCCATAACGCACGTGCCGCAGCTGCCGCAGTGGTGAGCCCCGGGGGGCTTGGCGCGCGGGGGGTGGCAGCGGCGGCACAACCGCCAGCCGTCGAACGAGCCTGAAGGGAGGGAAAGGAAATGGATGATGAGAATAGGGCAGTAACAGTACGTGAGGAGTCTATTTTTGAGGCGCCTCAAGAATAGGGCAGTAGCAGTACGGTCCCCGGGGGCCTTGGCGCGAGCAGGGTGGCAACGGCGGCACAACTTCCAGCCGTCGAAAGAACCTGAGAGGCAAGGGAGGGAGGGAATGGGCGGTGGATGCAAGGACGCAACAGGGAGTGGGTTTTGCAGAGGGCAAGGCAATACGCCTGAACACCCACCGGCTGGGCATGTTTGCTGATCCTGGTAACTTGGTAATGTGCAAACCCACCGGCTGGGCATGTTTGCTGATCCTGGTAACCTGGTAATGTGCAAACCCACCTGCTGGGCATGTCTGCTGATCCGAAAGCCACGCGGGTGACTGGGCTGGCAGGGGGGAGAGGAAGGGGGAGAGGGATTGAGGGCAGTAACCTGGTGACCTTGTGCAAACCCACCTGCGGATACAGTTGGCATGCCTGCTGATCCGAAAGCCACGGGCGGGTGACCGGGCCGGCAGGGAGCGGCAAAGCAGAAGAAGTTGAAGACGGTTTGCAGGGAGAGGAGGAGTGTGAGGAGGGCACGGGCTACCCCTCCTCGCAGGGAATATTGTAATACACTCTACACCAGAGCACCCACCCACCTGCTGATACAGTGGGCATGTCTGCTGACCCGAATGCAATGCGCTTGACCGGGCTGGCGGGGAGGAGAGCGGAGCATAGGAAGGGAAGAAGGGAGAGAGGGTGGTAGCCTGGTAACCTTGTTTTGACCCACCTGATGATACAGTGGGCAAGTCTGCTGAGCCGAAGGCCATGCGCTTGACCGGGCCGGCAGGGAGGAGGGCGGAGCAGAGGAAGTTGAAGATGGTTTGCAGAGAGAGGAGGAGAGTGATGAGGGAGTGGAGGAGGAAAGGGAGGGGGAGAGGGAGGAGAGGAGGGGAGTGGTGGCGGTAAGGAGGGTGGAGGGGGCAGATGACGGGGAATGTGGTGAGAATGCCGCCAACTGTAAAGGGGAGGGAAGGGGAGGGGAGGGGAGTGGAGTGGAGGGGAGGGGAGGGGAGGGGAGGGGAGGGGAGTGGAGGGGAGGGGAGGGGAGGGGAGGGGAGGGGAGGGGAGGGGAGGGGAGGGGAGGGGAGGGGAGGGAAGGGGAGGGGAGGGGAGGGAAGGGGAGGGGAGGGGAGGGAAGGGGAGGGGAGGGGAGGGAAGGGGAGGGGAGGGGAGGGGAGGGGAGGGGAGGGGAGGGGAGGGAGGGGAGGGGAGGGAAGGGGAGGGAAGGGGAGGGGAGGGGAGGGGAGGGAAGGGGAGGGGGGGGAGGGGAGGGGAGGGGAGGGGAGGGGAGGGGAGGGGAGGGAAGGGAGGGGGAGGGGAGGGGAGGGGAGGGGAGGGGAGGGAAGGGGAGGGGAGGGGAGGGAAGGGGAGGGGAGGGGAGGGGAGGGGAGGGAAGGGGGGGGGGAGGGGAAGAAGGAAAGAGGTCGAAGATGCATTTGACACAGGATGAAGGGGAGGGGGGGTGGAGGGGGCAGATGACGGGGAATGTGGTGAGAATGGCGCCAGCTGTGAAGGGCAGGGGGGGGAGGGGAAAGGAGAGAATGGAGGGAACGGAAGGAGAGAGGAAGGGAGGAGAAGAGGGAAGGGAGAAGGGAGAAGGGAGAAGGGAGAAGGGAGAAGGGAGAAGGGAGAAGGGAGAAGGGAGAAGGGAGAAGGGAGAAGGGAGAAGGGAGAAGGGAGAAGGGAGAAGGGAGAAGGGAGAAGATGCACTTGGCACAGGGTGGAGAGGGCACACATGATGGGAAAAGGTGAGCGGCAATGTGCGGGGTAAGGGGACACTTGAAATACGAGGTGGTGAGAATGCTATCAGATGCAGTGCAGGGCAGGGGAGAGGGGAGAGGATGGAGGGAGAGGAGAGGAGAAGATGGGAGAGGAGGGGAGAGGAGGGAATGTGAGGAGATGAAGGGGGGAGGAAGTAGATGTAACAAAACATACTATCGAGACGACGAGGAAGTAGCGAGACGAGGAGGAAGTAGCGCGGCGACGAGGAAGGAACGAGACGACGAGGAAGTAGCGAGACGACGTGTGAGTTGAGTTGGTTTTCCAAATTCCTGAATAGACCAGCGAGACATAGCTATGACAAGAACCACAGTAGTTGTGTCGTGTAACGCATAAGGATAATAAAGAGGATGAGAAGGATAACCACCGTCAGCACAAGCATATGCATATCCCACGCAGCCGCACACTCGGTGACTCTTGAGGCGGCTAGTGATCTTCGCACAGGAGGTGACTCGCATCTCGCTTCGTGCTTACCAATAATAAAGGTGATGAGAAGGATAACCACTGTCAGCACAAGCATATCCCACGCGGCAATACACGCCCTGCACCGCCTCTGCCTTAGCGGCTTATCTGGCACAGAATGGGCGGAGGCGGAGGACACGGGCGCACTAGAGGAGGGGGGGGATGGGGAGGGGGAGGAGGGGGAGCGGGGGGATTGGAGGGTGAGGGCGCCGCAGTAGCCGCATTTGAAGTTGGGGGAGAAGGAGGGGAGGGAGAGGCAGAGGCCGCACGCCCAGCAGAGCACGTCGTAGGACGCCCCGTCCGTGCTCTCCACGTCTCGGTACTCCGTCTGCTGCTGCTGGCGCGGCTGCGGGTGGTAAGATTGTTGCTGCTGAGGTGGTTTCAATTGCTGCTGCTGGTGGCGGTGCTGGTGCACGTCGTACGATGCCCCGTCTGTGCTCTCCACGCCTCGATACTCCGTCTGCTGCTGGCTTGGTTGGTCATGCGATGGCTGGTGACGCTGTGTTTGCCGCTGCTGCTGCTGGTGCTGATGCACTTGCAAATACGGTGATTGCAGTTGCTGTTGCTGTTGCTGTTGCTGCTCCTGGCCGTAGGGTGGCTGGGAAAGGGCCGGGGCTGGCAGCTGCTCAAAGTGCAGCTGCTTGGGAAGCAACGGCACGGTATCTTCGACTGCCATCCCTCCTCCGGCTGTGACTCCTCCCCTCCCCCCCACCAGGCTCCCTCGTCCCACCCCCCTCTTCTCGCATCTCTCATCTCACCACCAGCGTCCACAGCAGCAGCGCCACCAGCAAGACCAGCAGCAGAAGCAGCAGCAGCAGCAGCAGCACCACCACCACCACCAGCAGCAGCACGGGCGGTATTGGGTGTTACAGCAGCATCGGGAACTCCAGAACCAATCAGAGGCTCGGGATCAGTTACCAGGACCGCAGGAACGGAGGCGGAGGCTCGGCCCGCTGACCCCCCTGCTGTCTTGCCGCGGTTGTGCACGGACTGGCCTGGCGACCGGTTGAAAGATGAACTCTGGGGGGAATGAGGTTGTGTGGGGGGGGGGGAGATGGACGGAGGGGGAAGGGGGGAGGGGGGGGGCGATGACGGGTAGAGGGTTGGAGGCAGAGGCTCGGCCCACTGACCCCCCTGCTGTCTTGCTGCGGTTGTGCACGGATTGTCCTGTAGAGCGGTTGAGGGACGACGACTGGGGGGAAAGAGGTTGGGAGGGAGGGACGGGAGGAGGGGGGGGTGGGGAGGTGTGTTGGGGGGAGAGGGAGGAGGGGAGGAGGGGGGGGGATGACGGGGAGAGGGTTGGAGGCGGCGGTTCGGCCTGAACTCCCTGCTGACTTGCCGCGGTTGTCCACGAATTGTCCTGGCGAGCGGTTGAAGGCCGAAGACTGGGCGTGAGGTGTAGGAATGGGGAAGCGGGGACGAAGGGGGGGGATGTGGGCCGCAGGGGGGAGGGAGGGGGAAGGAGGGGGGAGGGGGAGGAATGCGTGTTTTGAAGCACCTTATAACGGACACCCTTTTGAAGCGCCTTCCACGCGATGGTGGCCGAAAAGCCCGGAAAGTGTTAAAACATTTTCCGGAAAGTTCCGGAAAATCCCGGGCGATGGCGAGGAGGGGAATGAGGGAAGGCGCAGGGGGTGGGGAGGGGAAGGAAGGGAAGGGGAAGCGGATGCAGGGGGATGGGGAGGAGGGTTAGGAGCGAGGATGACGCGACGACGGGTAGTGAGGGTGAGTAAAAATTGGCGAAGCTTTAGAACGGTGCTGAAAGAATCTTAGTCGTTTATACGCTTTTGAGGCTCATGAATATAAACAGGCCCTGTGGAATCTTACCATTTTGAAAAAGTCGGTCTCTGCCGATCTCTCAGCTAATCACCGCAGAGCAACAAGTTGTAACACGCAAAATAAGAAACGAACACCACAGCCCGGCGCAAACCGAGCAGAAATTCGACAGCGAGAGAAACCTAACTGCATGACACGTGGCAGAAAATGGGCCGCGTGACGCCGCCTGATGATCTCGGTACAACCTAAGGTCGTCCTGGTTTGTGCTTTCCAAGGATGGTGTTTATTCGGTTCGAGTCGGTTTAAATGTCCTGATTGCATCCACCATCACACCATTGTCTGCCTTCCCTATTGTGTGTTTCATGTTCCGTGGTTGTGATGCAAAAGCACACGTTAGTCAGTTAGTTTTAATCAAAGCTCGTTGATATATCGTATACTCGTGAAAGGAAATGGTATTTCCTTATCACATGTTTAGTTAGTAAAGCGTACACTGCTATAACGGGGTTGCCGCGCAGCTCTACCACTAAATTCAAATCGCGGTACCCAAATGTGGCCTCCTGACGAGCCACATGCATTTTGCCCCCCTTGCTGTTTCATGCCTAGATCTCGGCGCTTCGCGCCAATTTAAGAACCACATGTCGCACCTCTGCCAAGCCATGACCATGTGCTCTCTCTACTGTTTTGATGTTGCCTCAGTTGTATTGATTCCTCGTTACTCAAACCTTCGACACACGCTCTTTGCGCTTCATTACACTTGGCCATCAGAGCCAACGATCCTTAGCCTTGCGCTCTAGTTCCGTTGCAATACCGACACTTAGGGAGGCTGACGCCCTGTGCTTACTCCATATCCAATGTCTTGGTAATATTAGTAATTGATCATTACCTAGAGCCACGACTGTGTTCACAGAGCCAGCACGATGAAAGCCGCCCAAAGGTTTCTGCGAAATGGTGGATCCGTCGGTGTCTACCGCCATGAATCCTCAAGAAAGGGCGGCAGCACTCGAAGAAGTCTGTCTCACCCACGAGTTGTATCTACAGGAGTTGGCGCATCTGCGAGCTGAAATGGCCCAAGCTGAATCCGAGATCTGCATTGTGGAGCCGAATGCCTCAGACACGACACAACACGACACGATCGCACCAACGACAAACCAAGGACAATAGGAGCAAGTAACATAGCAGCGTTCTGAAATACCCGGCGACAATCAGCTGTTAAAAGGCTAGCTTAGCTAGGAAGCTAGGAAAGGCATGAGGTTTAGCTAGGAGGAGCCATGGAGTGGCGTGAGGTTTAGGAAGGAGAAAAGTTGAGAGAAAAGGTGTTGGGAATAGAAGAGAGAGGGATACAAGGAGGGGTGTTGTACCCTCTACAGTAAAGTTCAGTAACCTACCAAGCCTAATAATTATATAACACAATATATAATTTTAACACACCCCCTAGGCTTGGTAGTCACATGCCCACACACACCCACACCCCCTAGCCACAGTGACAGCGACACTAGGTTGGTCGACCCCACGGCGCGTGAGGCGGCGACGTCGACCGCAGGGGCTGCGGCGGCGACGGCGGCAGCGGCGGCAGTGTCGACAGCGGCGGCGGCGGCGGCGTGCGGCTGCGTGGCCCCGACGCAAGCGGCGACAGCGGCGGCGGCGGCGGCTTCGACAACAACGGCGGCGACACCCGCACCTCTCGGTGACGTGGCCAGGCCCCGCGATGGTGGGACGGCCGGCGGGAGTCAGCCGTCGTCTGCGGAAAGGAAGAGGACACAGGGGAAGGAGGGGGGGGGGGGGGGGGCGCCACAGGCTGACATGCGGGCGGCCGGTCTAGCGGCGCCACAGGCGTCGCGCGGCCGGCTGCAGCCCGACGACGCCGTCACAGAGCGGCGTCGACGCCGCGGCGGGACGTCGACGCTGCAACGGCAGCACGACGGCCCGACACCACGTCAGCGCGTCGAGACGGCCGCGGCACGACGCGGCCAGCGGCATCACGACGCCGCCACTGCAGCAAAACGTGGCCGCCATGGCCGCGCGAGCGAACGAGGGTGAGGAATACGCGGCGGAAGCGTGAGGAGGCGGTCCAGCAGGGAGGACCTCCAGCTCTGATAGCATGTTAAAAGGCTAGCTTAGCTAGGAAGCTAGGAAAGGCATGAGGTTTAGCTAGGAGGAGCCATGGAGTGGCGTGAGGTTTAGAAAGGAGAAAAGTTGAGGAGAGAAAAGGTGTTGGGAATAGAAGAGAGAGGGATACAAGGAGGGGTGTTGTACCCTCTACAGTAAAGTTCAGTAACCTGCCAAGCCTAACAATTATATAACACAATATATAATTTTAACATCAGCGATCACAGGCGGCTTCGCTCGAGGGTTCGACGAACAACCCACCACTGGCTATTGGACAAGCGAATTTGGCAAAGGGGCGAACGTAATCTGCCGCCCCCAATTACCTCACCAATCGGCCTGCAAACTCCAAGTCTCTGTTAAATTATATTTTATAGGTATATATTTGTAGGCTTGGTAGGTCTTGCTGGATCCTACTGTAGAGGGTACAACCTCTCTCCATTTCATGGCCGCCTAACTTCCTAGCTAAGTTAGTCTTCTAACAGTATCAACATGGCGCCAGGAATTCTTAAGAATTCCCACGTTCGACCCAAGCCAGTGTGGCAGTTTGTCCGTCAGCGGGTGGATTTTTACTTGAACGTTTTTTATGACTGCAACCGTGTCGTCGACGATGCGCAAAAAATCCGATACGCTGTGTCGGTCCTACGTGGACCGGCGATGGATTGATGGCAGCAGATAATTCAGATGCAGGAGCCGGATACGCCGACACGTGTGATCGGGCGTTTTTGCACAACCAATCACTAGGCAAGAAGTTATTGCGAGGTGGAGGAGTACAGCACGTGACAATCGTGGTGCGCGGGAATTTGTTGCCGCTTTGAATACGTCAACGCAAGCAGCCAGCGCGCGGCCGCCTTCGCACGTGGCGCCAACTCGGATGGTTCCAGGACTATACCAGCAGCTTCAAGAATTTATGCTACCCTGTCGGCTACATTCACACTGACGAGAAGTTCAACAGATACATCGGGGGACTTCGACCGAATCTGCGCAGGGAAATACAAGTCAGAGAAATTACGGATTTGATGGAGCCGCAGAGGGTTACGGAGCCGTTGGATTCGTTCTTCAAGCCAAGGGTGGGTTCCTATGCAAAAGTCGCACTCGGGGACCAATCGAACGTGCCACTGTACACGCTATTACAACATCGAACTCAACAGTTACAGCAGTCAAAGGTCGTTGTTTTGGGTGTAACAAGCCGGGACACCGCAAGTCGGAATGCCCAGAGGACGGAAGAAGCAGAATCAGGGGCACGAGAGTTTCAAAGACCAGGGAAACACTTAGTATCAATAGTTAACGGGCCCACTACTGATGGAACCTGCTCGCCCGTGACAGATGACCCTCGTCGAGTACTGGTACCAATCCAGGCAATCGATCGAATTCGGCTGAATAAGGAGGGTGCAGCGGCAGATTACCCTATTTATTCGTAGGGTAGGGTTCAAGGGAAAAAAATAAAATCTTTGTGGAAGGGGGAGCCAGCCACAGCCGGATCAACCTCGCCACGACCAAAAAGAAAAAGAAAAGGAAAGTTACCCTTAGATAGGTGTCTACCAGAGATTGACGCCCGACTAGTCGACGGGACCCCATTAGCAATAAAAGATGGGGCGGACAAGATTAGGGTACGCTGTGGAGTAGAATTCAATTTTTCGATGGGGATGCTGGCAACTACACTCGACGACTTCGACATGTTGCTTGGGTGGGATTAACTGCGACGCTTTAATACAAAAATTGACTAGACGACCGACAGCTGTTCCGTCAAAATCAACGACCGTAGTGTGATGTTACCAGAATGGACGAAGGAGATCACAGGGGGAGTGACGCGGGTGAACTCCGTGGCGATCAAACGAGCGGTCACACGGGGCGCAGAATTCTTCGCTGTAGTCGTTAGCGCCGTCGACATGGCATCACAGCCGTTCGATTTAGAGAAGGTGACAACAGTAGTGCCGGCTGATCTAGCGCAGCCGATTCACAGATTTCCGCAGATATTTCCAAACGACCTACCTGAGGGATTATCACCGGAATGGCCCTTCGACCATTGAATAGAATTAGAACCCGGGACACTGCCCACAGTGCAGCGGCAATTTTGACTGACACATCCGGAGTTAGAAGAATTACGGAAGCAGCTAGACTATTCACTGGAGAAAAAATCATCCGCCTGAGCTTCTAGCTATTTGCCGCCCCCATACTGTTCACCCCCAAGAAAGACGGCGGGTACCGAATGTGCACTGAATACAGAGCACGAAAAATGGTGACTATCAAGTCGCGCTAACCTATCCGGTGCGCCGACGATCTGATCGGCCGACTTTGCAAAGCTCGCTTCTTCTTGAAAATAGGTTTACGAGGGGGTTGCTATCAGATTCGCGTAGATACAACTGACTGTCACAAGACCGTGTTTCGTACTAGGTACGGGAGTTTCGAGTATGTAGTTATGCTCTTCGGTCTGACGAACGCCCCCGAAAACATTTCAGATGACCGTGAACAAGATCTTCAGTTCGCTCGTAGATAAGTGTGTTATTGTCTACCTGGATGACATACTGATATAGAGCGAGACCTAGGAGCAGCACTTAAACGACCTCCAAATAGTTTTCATGCTATTGCAGGAGCATCGGCTGCTCACGAAGGCATCTAAGTGCGAGTTTTAAAATGACCGCTTGAAATTTCCGGGACATGTTATTTCCACTAAGGGCGTCGAAGTGGACCCGTGCAAAATCGAGACAATGCAAGCCTGGCTGCCGCATAAGAACCTGTAGGAGCTGCAAAGCTTTTTAGGGTTCGTCAATTATGTTCGACAATTTATCCCGAACTGACGGGGGTAATTGCAAAGCTTTTTATGGCGGGGGTAACTGCACCGTTAACTGACCTGCGGCGGAAAGGGATTGAGTACAGGTGGGGGGAGAAAGAGCAAGCTGCTTTATCCGCGCTAAAAAATTTTATGTGCTCAGCCCCTGTCCTTTGCATTACTGATCCTTACCATCCATTCGAAGTAATCACAGATGCCAGCGATCTCGGCGAAGGTCTACAGCCAATCGCGTACGAGTCACGGAAGTTACACGCGCCCGAGCGAAATTATCTGATACACGATAAGGAAATGCTTGCGGTCGTGCACGCCTTCAAAGTGTGGCGGTGCTACCTGATGGGCGCAGACGTGAAAGTACAGACAAACCATCGCAGCCTACAGTACATCCGCGCACAACCACTGTTTAACCCATGATAGATTCGATGGTTGGATTTTATGGAATCCAATTTCCACTACACAGTCACCAACAAAAAATGGGCATCAAACATTGCAGACCCACTTTCTCGCCCATCCACCCATCTCAACTCCATCATCCTCGCCCAAACATCCCCGTTATTAACATGACTATTTACCCACGGGTACCAGACGGACAGATTCTTTACGTGCATACGAACAATGTGCAACGGCTAAGTGGGTATATTACTTAAAGACAGGGACATATGGGTGCCGGAGTACAGTTTATTACGGGAAATACTGCTACAAGAAGCCCATGACAGTACCGTTTCAGGCACTTCGGAGTGGAGAAAACATGGCAACAGCTGACCATATATTATTTTTGGTCAGACATGCAAGGGGACGTGCAGCGTCATGTGGTTTCGTGCAAAACATGCCAGACCATGAAATCATAGAAGTAGAAGCCAGCTGGACTACAGAATAGAAAATTCCTTGCACTACCCCCTCTCTAGCAAAGGTGGTCTATATTTGCGACGTGCTTGTGGGATAAATAATCCTGGAGGACAGTAGGTGACTGAACCTGTACCGAGGGAACCCATGTGTCGTCCTCGCTGGTACGATGACTCCATCGTATAAAAAAGTCAACATGTCGTTCCTAACCGTTGATGCGTATGCGGTGGCTCAGGATTTCGCTGGCTCGATGAGCGTCTCTTCGGCTGGCCGTAGGTCCTGGGTGATCGGCTGTCAGGCGACGTTGGATGCGTCGGCGACAAACGGGCGTAGGAGGGTGACGTGGAAGGAATTATGAATTTTCCAATCGTCGGGCAGATGGAGTTGGGCGGTTACTGGTGTGATCATTTTGATGATCTTGAAGAGTCCACTGTAGCGGGGTTGAAGTTCTGGTGGTATCTGCAGGCGAAGGTTTTTGGTGTGGAAGAGGACTACTTTCCCTATAGTCAATGCAATATCGTGTCTGTAACGGTCGGCGTATTGGCGGGCAGTGATATTGGCTTTTCGGATAATTTCGATGGCTTTCGTGCGGATGGTTTGAAGGTCTTCGACAAACAGCTGCAAGCGGGGGACTTGGCTTTCGACGTCGGTGGACATGGGCGAATGATTGGTCGTGGCGGAGGGTGCGTTTTTTGTAGGAAAACTTGAGCATGGGTAGCGAATCTTCCCATTTGCTTGTATCTGGACGGTTCGTGCGAATAAGCTGTTCCATGGTCTGATTTGTCCGTTCTGTCTGACCGTCGGTTTGCGAGTGATAGGCGGATAAGAACTGTAGGCGGGTGCCGTATCAGTTCCACGTGTCTTGCCAGAAGCGTGAGGTGAATTTTGGACTTGTATCACTAATGATTGCCGTAGGGATACCATGCAGGCGAACGACAGCCGAGATGAAAAGATGTGCGATTTCTTCGGCTGTGATCGTCGTGCGACATGGCGCGAAGTGAGCCATTTTCGTGAGGCGGTCGACGATGACAAGAACCGCGTCGTTACGAATTGGTCCGGTTGGCAGACTGGTGACAAAATCCATTGTCACGTGTTGCCAAGGTCGCTGGGGTGGTTCGAGGGGCTGCAACAGTCCTGCTGACCGTTAGCAAGATGATTTCATCGTCTGGCAGGTCGGACATGCGCCCACGTATTTCTGCACGTCCGAAATCATGTCCGGCCAGTAATAAAACTGCTGAAGTGCCTTCAGAGTCTTGTCAACCCCGAGATGTCCCGATAAATTCGAATCGTCGACTTCTTGAATTTGTAATTCGCGGAGTAGACGATAACTCGAAACCCATATTCGTTCCGTTCCCCCTTTTACGTAATAGGCTCCTCGCACAGTCTTGACTTGCTGGTGGCCGTTGTTTACAAAAAAAGGGTCGGTCGAATATCCGTGGGTAAATAATATGCTCAGCAACGGGTTGAAAGCCAGCTTGTCATAGTGGTGCTTTTGTCCATGGGGTTGAAAGGAGGCGGCATCGGCGGCTTTATCTTGGCCACTCGTACAATTAGTGTGGCTGCGGCTGCGGCAGAGACTGTTGCTGCAGCTTGAGAGCGGGCGGCGGCCGTTGTCCCAGTTGCTGCAGCTGTCGTGGCACGTGCGGCGACATTCGCTGATGCTGTGGCTTCATCATCACGGCGCTCCTGCGACACTTCGCGTGCGAGTTCGTCCAGTACTGTCTCGCCACGTCCAGTGTTGGCGGTGTCCTCGGGGGCGGGCGACTTTTGGCGCATAGTCTCTTGCGCCTGGCAAAGTTCGGTAACTTCGGGGCGAAGTCTCTCATTGTCGTTTAACACAGCTTGCAGGCGAGCGTCCGTGGCGACGAATTTCGCCAATTGCACGTCGAACTGCGCTTGGTCCATGTGGCAAACACTACGCCGGGTGGGTAGGGGAATATTCGTGATTACCCGTGCTCAGGTAAGAGCGCAAACGCTATCGTACTCGGGCGAATTAATTTCGTCTTATTTGCGGCCGACCGCTTTGCAGCTCAGTATGGGAATCACTCCCCCCCCCCCCCCCCCACCCGACCGAAGAAAAGTTTTCCGCCTACGGAAATGGGTAGGTAAAAAAAGTAGCTATGAATACCAGATGTTATGGGTCTTTCACCAGAGAAGCACGAAATCGAATGTCGAGGTTCAGAATAAGAGAATGTCGTACAATGGAAAGACGAAGCAGCACCAGAGCATTCCTAACCGTGTGATCGATCAGGTTTGACGAAGGCATCCGAAGACACGGATCGCTTCCGAGTGACGTAAAATGTTTCGATGTGGCGTGTACAGGCTGAAGATAGGGCATGTGTCAGTGCCGTGTGAGGTTGGGGTGTTAGAATAGGAGAATTTCTAGAAATGACGGATATAGAGGAACATATGGTTGGGTGTTGTACTCTCTAAGAGCACGAGACCTTCAAGCCTATAAGTATACATATGCAAATATGTATAAGATGACACACCCTCTAGGCTAGACAAGGGGCAGTGCCTAGCGAGAGACACACAGCTCAGGGCAGCACTACTAGTCCAACCTCTGAGGCAAAGGTATAAAGACCAATCAGCAAGAGTACAAGCTAGGGTGGGAATAGTAGTCGAGCCATTGGAAAAAGGGCCACAAGGCCAGTCAAGATAATATAAGGAGTGGTACACAATCAGGGTCCTAGCAATTGAGGGGCTACTGGAACTAGACCATGCTGTACACAGTGCCGCTGATGATCTTTAGACGCAAGTGCTTTCGTAAAGATATCAGCTGTGTTGGCACCGGAGGCCAATTGTACTATGCGGGCCTGGAGACGCTGCTGTAGCTCGCACAGGAAGAAGTACCGCAGCTGGATGTGCTTCGCTCTGCCCTCAAGTCGAGGCTCCTGACACAAGAGGATCATGGCCCTGTTGTCAGCGTATGGGACCGAGGCAGAGCTGGGCCACTCACGGGGTGCCTGTCGTAGGCCGTAGACCGGGCGATGGAGGAGCCACTGGGTCCCAGGAAGGAAGGTACCGGCGAAGCCTTGTGGACGGCGCAGTTAGACCTGCTCGTGCAGGCTGCCTTGAAGAAAAGCAGTGGAGAAGTCGAGGGAGTGGAGCTCGTAGTCACGCTGTGCTGCTACGTATAGCAGCGCCCAAAGAGTAGTCATCTTCGGGGTCGGGGCAAAGGTTCGGACGAAGTTCACACCCTCGCGCTGACTGAAGCCTCTAGCCATGTAGCACGCCTTGAACACAAGCGGCTCTCTACAGGGGCGCATCACCTTGAAGAGCCACCGGCCATCGACTACGTTCATCCCAGGCAGGGGAACTGCATCGATGTAGGTGCCGGTGGATCTCCAAGATGCCATCTCCTACTCCGTGGCAGCTATCCACTGAGAGGCCCAGGGTCCCGAGGTCGCCTCAGCGTAAGTGCGAGGGGTCGGGATGTCAAAGGCGTAAGGGTCACCCTCAGGGACTAGCAGCATGGAGCAGAGAAGGGGAGCAGCCTTGGACAGGAAAGCAAGCTCGTACTGCCTGTCCTCGAGGACGTCACTGCCAAATGCAGGAGCACTTCCAATGGACGGAGGGCAGACAGTGTCAGAGACCAGAGCTGTGGCGTATAGGCAAAGTCAGCGACAGCAGCGACAAGAGCACCAAGACTCGAGACAGGAACAGACGGGTCAGTAATGAGGAAGGCAAGGACCCGAGGAACAAGTGGACGAGAGGCACGAAGGTAGGCAGATAGAGGGGGAGGCGTGACAACGAGGGACGACGGAGGAAGCGAAGGCAGGAAGGTAGGACGAGACGAGTGGGAACGAAGCAACATAGAGTGGGAACGCTGAACAGGAGAGACAGGATGAGCTCGAGAGGGACGGCGAGACCAGACGTGAGACGGAGGCGTCTAATCAGGAGACAAAGGAGGAGGCATAAGAGGGAAATGAGGGGGAAGATGAGCCGAAGACGAGTCCGGCGGAGGGAACACAGGGCCGTAGACAGGAAGTGAAGGGGAGGCCGAGCAGGCGAAGGGCGGAAACCAGCGGCGACTGCTGCTGCTGTTGCTCGACGCCTACACCTGGACCCCTTGTTGCACCATGGCTACCACCAAAACACTCCACTCCAGCACACCCAGAACAAGCACCCCCAGAGCGAGAACTCTCTCCAGCACCTGTGCCACCCCCAGGCCTGCCGGGACAAGCCACGACAGGAACTCAAGGATTAGCACCCTCCTCAACGCCAGCACCCCCAAATTCCACGGACGGCTGCTGCTGCTGCAGCCGGCCCTCGATGCAGGACGTGCACGGTGTCGCAAGCAAGGGAGGGAGGGCAGGAAGTGATGCAGGGAGACCTAGGACGAGACCGTGTTGAGACATGTGACGCAGACGCCAGAGTGCGGGGTGACCTAGGTGGTGGTGCCATAGAAGCGACGGGTGAGTGAGCGACCGACACGAGCAAGCCGCAGCGAACTGGGTAGACGCAGGACCCAGGGAGGACGCGCCCATCGGGGGGAAGCAGTGTCCAGCGTAAAGAGGCCAGACACCGGGTCCCGGGGGAACATCGCAAGGGGGGCACCTGAGGCGGCCACGATACAGACATCGTACCGCTCATGACCAGGGAACGTAGTGGTGACGTCGAGGTCCTGAAGACAGCCGACATCAACTAAGTTCCGGGAGAACGAAGAGATATGAAGGCTTGTAAGGGAACCCGAGGGGACCGCTGGACAAGGAAGGGTAGTGTAGCTACGAGCAACATCAGGACCAGAAGAGGTGTCAGCAAGTGCGCGATAGCGGCAGGCGCGGCAAGCGGTGTGAGTGTGGCATGGTCGCGAAAGAAGCAGGCAGACGCACCGAAGTCAAGTGCGAAGGAAAGGGAAGCAGTAGTGGCAGTCAAAGGAGGAGTAGGTGTGGAGCCTAGGCTAGACAGGGCAAACGGTCCTACGCCTGACGCAATAGGGGAGTGTTGACTATACACAGGTGCTACGCCTAAGCTAGAGAACACAGAGTAATAAGATCCGGACACACTAGAAGCGTCAGCATACAGAGAATGCAAGACAGAACTAATCTGATCCATGTCTAAGTAAAGAATAGGCACACCATGGCGCAGTAGACTAGGCTTGTCAGTGAGGTCCGTGGCCGGGCGGAAGCATCGATGAAAGAGGTCGTCGAGGCGGCGGAAGCAACGGGCGGTTGGGTGCGGGCGACGGCACACAGTGCCACGGAGGAGATCAGTCTGGAGCTGGTACTGGCAGCTCATAGCACTGAAGCTGCTGGTAGACGCCGAGCTGCGAGGACCACCACTGCGACCACCATCTCAGAGGCTCCTGGCCACCACGGCGGGAGGTGGGCCCACGGCTGCGGCTGCTGCTTCTGTTGCTGCTCCTGCTGGTGCTGCTGCGACTGCTGCTGCTGCATCGGCTGCGGTTGCTTCTGCTCCTCTACACCAGCCCCAACCCCCTCGTCCGAACCACTGTCCCCGCCACCACCACTACCACCACCAGCACCATCACCACGCCCTCCCTTGGGGCCACGACGGCCCCGACGCTGTTGCTGCTTCGGGAACACCACAGCTGCGGTCTTAGTGGCAGGGGAAGTCGTAGCGACCGCGGCGAAAATGTCAGCGTACGTGCACTGGGAGGGAGCACAGCCCTGAAATATAGGGACTGCCGCAACACCGCTCGACTGAGCGATAGTGCGCTGGCGAGTCTCTATCTTAGACAGGGCAGTGACAAAGGCGATCAGGGTGAGGTCACCGGGGTGGTGGCAAAGGAAGAGGTCGCGGGCAGTGGCCAAACGGTCAGGCATGCACGTGGCAATAAGGTATAGGGTAGCGCAGAACGGTGCGGGGAAGGCAATGAGCTGGGCGGCATGGCTAGCAGCACGGTAGCTAGTCTCTAGTGCACGGAGGTGAGTGGCGAGTTCGGCGACAGTGGGGAAAGCGGAAAGATCGGGGAATAGCATGGGGAGGATCAAACGGCTAGCAGAGGCGGAGGCGGGTGTGGAGTAGCGAGCAACTACTGTATCTAGGAAATCCTTGGCGTTTGCGATAGCAGTGAAGCGTGGATGCTTAGACAGGGGAAGATCATGACTAATGGCGAGTTGCGCTATAGCATCGCAAAAATCAAAGACAGCGCGAGCGAGCGCAGCAGCAGAAAAGGCCTCACGCTCAGCAGTGGTGGGGTCAGCAGGGAGGGGATCAGGCGCGGGGGGGCGGGGAAGCAAGCCATCAGCATGCATAGCCAGGGAGTGCCCATCCTGGCACTGACCTGTCAGGTGATGGCGAATATCGACAAGCCAGGCGGCGAAGTCGATAGCGTGTTTTTTTGTGTCCAAGTGGAGTACGGCGCCCGCCATCGTGCAACCTCAGCGTCACAGCTCCACGGTGCCTTTGCAACACGGTGGCACAGCGGCACGGCGGCATAGCGGCATAGCGATATAGCGGCACAGCAACACAGGTACTTAGCGGCACGGCGGCACAGTGGCGTGGCGGCAGGACTCTCCAGCGAGAAGACCGGGCGGAAGGCCGAGCAGGGCGCATAGGGCTTTAGGCGCGTGGCAGGCCCGCGAGGCGCGATGAGCCGGTGGGGCGCAAAGGGCCGGCGGAGCGCTAGGGCCAAGTGGGGCGCTAGGACCAGCGGGCGCTCGAAGGGTTGGCAAGGCGTATAGGGCCGGGGGGGCGCTAAGGGCCGTCGAGGTGCGAAGGGCCGGCAGGCATGAGAGGGGCTGGCGAGGTGCGCGAGGAGCCGGCGGGGTACGTGAGGGGCTGGCGAGCATGCTAGGGGCCGGCGAGCGCGAAGGGCCGGCGAGGCGTGCTAGGGGCTGGCAGGGTGCGCAAGGTGCCGGCACGGTACGCGAGGGGCCGGTGAGCACTTGGGGGGTCGGCGAGGCGGGAAGGGCCGGCGAGGCGTGCGGGGGGCAGGCGTGCACGCGATGGAGATGGGGGGGTACGCGAGGGGCAGGTGGGCATGCGAGGGGCCAGCGGGGTACGCGAGGGGCAGGCGGGGCACGCGAGGGGCAGGCGGGCACGCGGGGGGTCGGCGGGGCGCTAAGGGTCGGCAAGGCGTGCTAGGGGCCGGCGGGGTACGCGATTTTCCCTGTGCTCGTCGTATTCCGGTGTTGACCATGTCAAACTGCTCCGCTGCCGATACGACGCCACTGTAGCTTGCGTAATTTGTCGCTGCTACCCGTCGTTTGACTTCGGTCTTCAGCCTGGCGAGATACGTGTGTACTTTTTCCCTTTCGGTCAGGTCGAGAATGCGGTTCTAATATTCTTCCATTTGCTGTGTGTACTGTGCTACACTCCCAAACTGTCGATGACGATGAATTTTTTCCCGGGCAAGGAAACCGGAATTTATCGGCTCGAAACGTTTCAGCAGGTCAGTGCAGAACTGTTGCCACGTGGCTTCGCCGTGGATGAAGGTACTGTTGCCGCCGATCCAATTGAGTGCCGGCCCTTGCATCAGTGTCGCCGCGAGTCGCACACGTTGATCGTCCCTGACTGGCGAGCTCCATCCGACGGCTACGAAGTAGATCTCCATGCTGGCAATCCATCTGCGGACGTCGGAATATCGATCGCTCGGATCGAACGGCTTAGGGAGGCGCGGCTTTGGAGCCTCGAGAAACTGCTGCGACTGTTGCGTCGTCGCCGTTGTCATTTCGTGCTGCGCGCCGGCGAGTCGAGTTACTCGCTCAAACTCGTTTCGCCAAGCTTCACGGTCGGCTGGCAACTCCTCCAGTAGGGCGACGATGCACGTGAAGAGCTGCTGGGTAACCTCGGTGTTGTCGAAGTTCGCCATCCTGTTCAAAACACGCGCGGATGGGTTAATAAAAAAAAGCGCAGAGCCGGTGCTTACCGGAATCGGCGTCGAATTAGTCGCCCCGGATGGTTTTTCGAGACAGGTTTTCCCAATGCTACTGCTTAGCTGAGTGCGGCTGAGTGAGAAAATCTCTGACTACCAAGTGTTACAGGATCGAATGTGTCAAGGAAAAGTTGCACTATCGTGTGATATAAGGCGCTTTTATACTTCCAAGATACATCAGGTAACCAGGCTTATCCTATCCAAAGGGAATAGACCCTTCTAGAAATACAATCACCCTGTGTATAGCCACGCGAGGCTATTGGCTTTAAGGGATTACGGAAGGATTACGGTACATATAGCGCTCCAGTACATCCTAAGCCTGGTCGGTGATATAATCATAATAATAGGATAAACCAAAGGATAATGGAACATGAGGAATGGGAAACCAAATGAGATCAGATAAAGTTCAAAGGGATCAAGATAAAAAGAAGAATGAGATTGAGGAGAAAGATGGAAATGAGAAAGAGGTGTAACGGGGTCGTACTCTCACAACGGTCCATGCGGTCGTGGGGGGGGATGGCGACCGCGGTGTGGACCTGATGGCCAAAGGGTCATGCATGAAAGAGGGACAGGGGCACACATCGGTAAGCACTTCGCCAGCACAGTCAACCACCCAGCCGTCGGCAGAAGGCCAAGCATCTGGACGAGGTTGTTGGCCGGGAACGAGGCAAACAGCAAACAGAGTCTGAGGTTTTTGCGATCGACCCCAAACGCACAACAGCCACCTATGAGCATATAGCGCTCCACAAACCATACTAACCCCGTTGACGCACCTGGATGGCCGACACGACGTACCCCTCCCGAGTCATCTTCGCCGCGAACCTCTCCATCACATCAGCGCCAGTGGCCTCACAGTAGGCCGCCCACATGGGGTCGTGCATGGACTGCTCGTACCATCTCCCACTCTTCATCCAGCTCTAGAAAGTCCTCTTCGAATGCCCCTAAATCCCTATGAGTCTCCCATCCTTCGAGCTCTGGTGGTGGGTTCTGCTATTTCTTGAAATTTTGGATGACATCAGTGATGGCCGCGTTCGTAAGCATCTGCGTCCATGCCAGCAGTGAGATCTCGGCCCGTATGTCAGACTCGATTGCTGAAAAGGTTAAATTCGTCGACACTAGGCGCGAGAGGCACCCCATCTGAATCGTCGGTCTCATCGTCCTCGTGCCCCAGGTCGGCGCGCAGGTCCCGATCAACGCGGGCAGGAACGACATTGAACTGCACCCAGTTGCGTGCATCGACTATGGGAATCACGCACTGCGGAGGCCTAAAGTAACGCTCAACATGCTTCCCTAGGCATGCTAAACGCTCCTTTTCTGCCAAACACTTCTTGTTGCTGGCATGATGTGCACGCAAACCATGGTAGGTATTGAAGTCGCGACCACAGAAGTCGCATGTCTCTAGCGGCATTGTCCCGAGGACATGGCTGTAAGATCCGTGACACAGCTAAGTGAGGACTCTTGATGAGGGGGGACGTGGTATGCCAGCCCGACGTGGGATGCATCTCATGAATAACCCTAAGATGGGTGATGATTGCGAAAACGCCGATGGTGTGGTCTCGCACCTGTTACCAGCCCGTGTTGCAATAGCTATGATTCTTTACGCTCACACTATATGTTATTCACAATGACAAACCGGGACACCAACAAGTCCATAACACATAATGTGTTCAGACGTTCATAATATGACATCCAAACATGAAGGAGTAAAATGTTGTGTGGTAGCTTGGGCAGCACAATGCCCTGTCTACACAGTTTATACGAAATAGTATATTAGGCGACCGAGTAGCCTACAGGATATCTTCCCCGACCTAGGGAGCAGGGCCTACACGAGGCCGCTTGGGGACCTCTGTTGGAGTGAGACGATCAACAATGCGGAGGAATAACCTTAGCGTTTCATAGTCATGGCCATCGAGGACGGAGTGGGGGACGAACAAGCCCTCTCGGCCTAGAACATCAATACGGGGCATTGGAATCAGAGATGAGGACACTTTCTTGAAACAACACGTTGCAGCAGGACACCCACGATGCCACTCACTAGGCTGGATGCCATGCGAAGGATCAGGAGGGTCCTCGGCCGGCCCAGGGTTTGCCGAGTGTGGAGAAGGTGGAGGAGGGTCGTTTGGTACTTCGTGGTAGTTAGCATCCGCCTCTCCTGCGCATGAGAGGAGGATGCAACCATGCAAAGCCATTCAATGCTCGGGATGACACCCTCGAATGGACTTTATAAAGAGCACCAAGGAACAGCGTCAGATGGAACTCCCACCATACCTGGAACATCGTAGCCACCAGTCCCGGACGAGTTTGGCATGGTTCGTCGATTTCGTGGCGAACCCCCCGCCGGCTGGGCAGATTGGGAGTTGTCTAAGCCCGCCTCGTGTGCTGTACGGTTCACTCCGCGAAGATTTGCTCGACCTCCGCGTCCATCGCGCCCTGTACATCGTGTCCCATGACCAACACCACACGTGGGTGCGGGTGCTGGAGAGGCCGCATTGGGCCTGTCACCTGCAAGGACGGAGCGATCAATGGGTCGAGGCGCTTATCAGCAAGACAGGGAGGGTTTTGTCTATTGGCGCATATTACGAAGAGCCTTTCCATGTCCTCCTCCGCCTGTAATTCAGTCTCTGCATCCGTCGGATCGGGCGCACATGCTGGATCTTCCTGTCTACCCTCCTTGTCATCCTCATCCTTGCTTCCCGCCTGTCCCTCTCCAGCCAGGGGATGTGTGCATTCTTCCATGTCTCGCAAAGGACGCGCACGTAGATTGATCATGGGGTGTAAAAACGATCCATCCCTTCTCATGGAATCAGTGACCAAGTCGTCTTCATTGTCCGGGACGACGACAGGCGGGCTGTCCATTCGAGAGCCCTGCCTCCGCGTAGATGCCGTGCTAGGGAGGCTGCGTAAGTGGTCACCCATGGCAATCCCACCCAGATCTACCTACAAAATGACCTGCGCAAATAGAGAGGTGATGGCAAGGGCAGGGGTGCTCTCGCTGTAGGCTGTGGGGGTGGACGTGTATGTTGGGGTTCTACAGTCCAAAAGATGTTATATTTATGTTTGCTATATGCGACCGTTGTTACACAATGCGTTCTTTCTAGTCATTTTGTGAAGCACTCGAATTAAGAACCAAGGAAGGTGCAACTATTTTAGACCTTGTAAAGGCACGTCCTATCCCACTCAAACCCTCATATTCGTGATGCACTTAGTGTAGTGGGTGCACCAAAGGAGAAAGTCCAACTGAATCTCCTCTCTCTAGCGTGTGGAGTCACCGTGCAACACTATCCATTCCAGGTCGTCGAATCCCGCCTCCACAAGTACCTGCATGTACTTGATCATGTAGATGCCACAGTCATGATCGTTCGCTTGGCGTGTGGCCTGGAATGGGGGTATGGGATCATGGCCGGAACGCAGCAGAGTGGTTAAGGGGTGGCTCATCTAACCCATGCTGTGGCCTCCCCGTAGGTATGAACCGTGCACAATCAGGTCACCCGATCTCATGAAAAGAGATGGCGGCTGGCCACGCATCCGCCTTGTATTCATTCGCCCACGGACGAGCACCAAGCATCTTATATCGCAGAAACCTGCACAGGTGGCGGACCGGGGTATGGGAGAACTCGGTGTATGTTTGAAAAGGGGACGGAGGGTAGATGCCATGCGGCAATGTTGTAAGAGGGCATAGCTAGTCGCTTACCAGCAAAGGAGCCCTTGGAACCCCGAGTGTATCCTTTTTGAGTCCGCATGGTATATCTTGGATGGCCGGGGCAGGTAATCGTCACCCTCTAGGCTGTCGTTGGCAAGTATAATCAGACTCCAATGGGCACTATACATGGCAGGGCAACAGTGATTAACACGTGATTGCATGTACTGATGTGCCGGGTAGTATGTGTCAAAAAGTGTAACGAAACATTAGACAATCAGCCTTGCCTACTCTTCGTTAAAGGGGATAAGCACGTGCCGGTATGTCAGGTTGTTTTCGCCATACGCATAGTTTCGCATGGCGGACTGCTGGTTCATCTTGAGCAAGCCCATCAGGTGCATAGAAGCGTATAGCCACGGGCGGTGGTCTGCGTCGTCTTCGTACTGCATAAGTCTACGAAAACTTACACAGACACCTGATTAGTTGGCAAATGTTGAAGGCGGGACAGATGTCCTATGAGTTGGCGGCCTTACTCACATTCCGAACCACTCTATCACATCATCACTTAGGAAATTCCTGGGCCTTAACGTCGCAGCTCGAGCCTTTGTCAACTTGAGTGAGCCTCCTCCAAGTGGATATGCCAGAGATTAATTGGTGAACAACTCTGTCGCTGCGTCCACATCGTCGAGCTGCGGCACAGTTGCCATGGTACGATTGCCTCTTCCACGATCTATCCTAAACTCAAACTTAGGTTGGAGATTGATGGGCTTAGCGGGTGGGTATGCTTTGTGGTAGGAGGCTGGCATTGGAATCTCCGTTACAAACTGTGGTGGGTACTTGTTTCTTCTACACTTGTTTAACGCTAACTGTTGTTAGAAGTTTGTTGCTGATAATCATTGGACTGCACTCAACCTCGCATGCGTTGTTGTTTTCTTTGTTGTCACATGGACAACCACAGGGGTGTCGGTCGAAAGTGCAAGCGTGGCTAATTGTGTGGTTTGGCTGTGACGAGAATCCTTGTCCAGATGGAGCTCCGTCTAGACCGCGCTTGCCTGAAACCCTAGCAGGACTCGGGCATCGACACCTCTGTGCTGCCCCCTGTTCCCTCACCCAGCTGTGTCACACCCCCCTACTTGAGCAAGGCAGTCCTCTCCCTCGCACCCCAGGGTCTCAAACCGCCAAGGGCGATATCTGAGCCCAGTCAGGCAATTTCGTCTTGACAACCGGTCGTACTAGACAGGCGAACAGAAATTGGGCAGAGATGGTCGCTCAGACTAGAACCCTTGTGAGAGTGTATCGGCAGCAGATGTCCCCGAGCCAATGTCTCGCAAATGTCCCGAAGGAATCATATGGGTTAGTTTTGAGGCTGTTTTGGGACCTCACTTTTTTGTGATGAACAACAAGCTCCAGCGCATCCCACAACTCTATGAGCCTTGATAACTCTAGTTTTGCAAGAGCTGCTGTTACCGCTGGGCCTTCAGACCCTGGAGATGAATGTGCTGGGTCTTTTGCCTTTCATGGGCAATCTATTCAACCACAACAACAACAACCATAGGAGCAACAACATCAAATGGCAGAAGAAAGACCATTCGCTGCAGAAGTTGTCGTAAATCAAACACATTTCCTAACTATCTCCAAGCTGAAGACCTCAACTTACTTTGATGGCCGCGACTTCTATACTTGGGGATTCGAGTTCAAACTCCTCGCGCGATCTTCTGGTATCTGATGATATTTCGACGGTACAATCTGTTATCCAGAGACAGGAACGACCGAAGATCAAGCGCTTTATTACAAGTATTCGCTTATGGCCTATACACTACTGGTGCGGAATCTCTCACCTGAAGAGCAGTTGGGAGTTCGGTGCTTCAAACCTTCACTTGCTCTAGCCTTCTATGCCTGGGACTACCTACGAAAGTTATATCACGCACAAGATTTTGACACACAGAGCAAGCTGTTAAGTCAACTTACAGCAATGCAAATGCTTCTGAGAGAAAAAGCCGGCAGCTACATCAATAGGTGCAGAACACTTGGGGATCAGCTCAGCAAGTGCGGAGGAAACCTCAGCAATGAGCTCTTCATCACTATCCTTCTGGCTGGACTTGGACCCGAATGGAGGCAGTGCAAGTCCCTTCTTCGTTCCCAAGGGAACATCTCATAAACTACTCTTTGCGTTGCTCAGATGGCAGAGCAGCAAGACTTGGACATGTACTACACAAAAGGAGGCAAAGCTAAGAGTGAGTTAAGCTTCTATACAGGTGGATCAAGTGAAGAGGAGTAGATAAGAGGTGCATCAAACTAATGGGAGTAGACAAGAAAAGGAGGAATGGGCTTCTGCAAGTTTTGCAAACGAGCAGGTCATTATATTGAAGAGTGTCAGAAACTGAAGAACAGGAATCGGCAGAAGTCGGGTGAAGCCGCCCCTGTCAAGACTATCTCGTCGCCTTCAGCTACTTCAACTCAACCTGCAAAAGGCAAAGCAATTATTAGTTGCAAAATTGGACCACACAGGTCTAATGGTATAAGCTACTGGAGTGACATGGAAGAAGGAGCAGCCAGCCCACCTCCATGTCTTCGTCCTCGTTAAGAAACTCCAGAACGAGCAGTCATTAACGAAGAAGAACCAGAGCAGCCAAACGGGTTTCCTCGGTGGTTAAACGTGCAGCTGTACGCCCATATCGCCAAACGTACGTATCTCGAGCACGTTAACACTTGGTTTCTTCACAGCTGCTGCGGTCACCACATGGCATCCTCAAGTCAATATCTTCTCAAATGGCGAGACCTTTCACAAGGAGAGAAGAACAATATCACAGTTGCTAATAATCAGGTTATTGAAGCAACCAGAATTGGAGATGTGATACTCGAGTCTGACGACAGAGAAGTTTCACTACACCTGAATAAGGCTCTTGTCGTCACGGGACATGGCTTCAACCTTCTATCACAAGCGCAGCTGATGAAAAGCGGCATCTGTTTCATCAGCACTGCCAACACGATGCTCACGGAGTTGTACCTGGGCAACAAGAAGGAAGACAAAAGTAATTTAGTCGGCATCGCAGAAATTAAAGATGGTGTTTCCGTTCTACGGTTTTCACCTGTCAAGGCATCTGGCGACAGTGAGAAGAACGTCTCACTTGCTCCTTGGCATCATCACTGGGAAACGGATCTCCAACGCCAAGACCATCGTGGTCTCAATGTCTTCTGCACCACGCCTCAGCCTTCTCGCACCAACTCCCTCGACGAACCTGCAGCAGAGCCAACAGAAGCAGCATCAGCAGCAACAGAATCAGTTCAAAGTACATGGGCATCTGGAGATGGAAATTGGGGTTACGACAATTAAGAACCGACATCTGCTACAGTCGAAGAACCTATGGAGGTTGAACGCACATGGGGCAAGAAAGAGTTAATCATACCTGTTTCTTGGGCGCGTCGCCGACATCTCGGCATACCTTGGGCTGAAACTGCAGAAGAAGCCGAGTTTATCCAGCCTTTTGGCACTGACCGCTGCGTTAATCCTGCGCCAACGATTCATCTTTCGCCGGCCTTTTTCCTTCACTACGACTTGTACCTGCATTCAAAGGGACACAAGACTACAGTAGAAATCTGGCACAAGCGGTTAGATTATATCTCACAAGGAGCTCTTAACAATTCCATTAAAGCCTCGGTTTTCGACAAGGACGCACTCCTTTTAACCAACGGCCAAGAGTTTCGACCTAACTGTCGTCAACTACCCTGCACCATCTACCCCCGAGCTCATCTAAGTCGCGCTCTGTTCCCGTCGCACTTTCCAAGTGCTACTACTATAAGTACTCACCTATGGACGTCGTCTTCAGCGACATATTCTTCATGTCGTAGGAAGCAGAAGATATCTGCGGCAACGACTACCGCTATATCATTAACTTTATCGACGGTGCTTCTCGATACGTCTGGCACAAGAATATCTCTTACAAGTCTGAATCTCTCGACGCCTTCAAGCTATGGCTGAAAATCGTAGTGCGGCAGAGCGGCATCAAGTTGTAAGAGATCCAGGTAGACAACGCGGTCGAGTACACCAGCGAGCATTTCGATGAATTCCTGGCACATAAAGGGATACTCAGGTGCAAGACTATGCCTTACGCTCATAATCAGAATGGAGTAGCTAAGAGAACTAACAGGACGTTGCAAGAGAAGATGCGCATGCTGCTGCAACAGGCCAGCTTGACAGCAGATTTTTTGCCGTTTGCGATGGCGCAAGTTGTCCACCTACACAACTGCCTGTCTTCAACAGCTCTTCCCCAGTTCAGCTCCCCACATGTCATGTAGACAAAACACCCCGCCAACACTCGATTACGACGAGTTTGGGGCTGCATCGTCCAACACAGACCTCCGAGCACAACTGTGGGCAGATTTACTCAACGAGCTCGATGGGGAATACAGTATACTGTACCTCGGTGTACCTAAAGATTCCTACTCCTGGATAACTATGGATTACGATACGTGAAAGGTTTTGTATGCCCGAGATTGCATCTTTTACGAGAAACCTCTTCTCGATGACTTTGAATACGACAAGGAACGCCAGCAGCGGGATCCTGATCGCTACAGTGCTAAACGGAGTTTCGCCACTCCTCAAGACGAAGTAGATGCAGCCGAAGAATATTATCCACCCAACAGCGCAACTACAGGACCTTCTACAAATCCGCAGTAGTCTACGTTAGCAGCCAAACCACCACTATTCGACTCCTACATTCCTTCGACACGTGCCAACAACACAGAAACCCTGCTATTCATTCCCCTCTCGGACCCGTTGTTTCATGCCACAACACAGGCTGCCTATAATTATGAGGAGCACCTGTGCCGATAGAAAACCGACGCAGCATCACACGACGGTGCCTGCCATCTGCCATCCGAAATTGACGATGATGACGTCGTAGAAGTTTGCCAACCTCATCCTCGTGGTGACCAATCGGCTCTTCAGATCCTCGGACTTGCTGTCGCAGTTCAGCAACCAACGGCCGGGATCGAGCCAAAAATAGTCAAGTCAGCCCTCTCCGGCCCTAATGCTAACAAGTGGCAAGCAACTATGGATGCAGAGGTAGCAGCTCTCGAGAAGCGGAAAACGTGGAAACTCGTTACACGCGAAGCAGTACACGGCAAGAAAATTCTTTTAGGCAAGTGGGTCTTCGCATAAAGACAAATGCAGCAGGCGAACCAAACAGATTCAAGGGGAGATGGGTCGTTTGAGGTTTCGAACAAACCCACGTCATCGATTACGACCAGACTTACACTCCGGTCAGCCATCATACATCAGTGCGAATTCTTCTCGCCATTGCTGCCAACCGCCACCTTCCACTTCGTCAACTGGACGTTAAAAAAGTGTTTATATACGCAGACATCGAGGCATATATTTTCTTCGAACTCCCTCATACTTACGGCGATAGACTTCACATCTACAAATTGCTGAAGTCCCTCTACAACATCAAACAAGCTCCTCGTTTATGGCAGCAGCATTTTCACAAGGTCCTAATTTCCCTCGACTTCGTGCAGTTGCCCCACGATCCTGGGATGTACTGACTCGAATTTTGGGAACATTACATTCTTCTAGTCGCCTACGTGGACGACTTACTGTACACCGATTCGTGCAACAGTCTTTTGGCGCGCATGGAGAAAAGAATCCAAATGATTCTTGAACTGACTATTTCTCCAAACATCACCCAATTTCTTGGGTTAAACGTCGATTGCGGTCCCGATGCCATCTATCTTTCTGCAAGCAAGTACGCAGAAACACTCGCGAAGAAGTTTGCCATCGCTCCAATCGGCCTCACCACTCCATTTCGTAATATTCTAGCCGCTCACACACCCAATACTACCCCACTTTCCGCCTTCGAGCCTCAGCTTTACCAGCAGCAGCTCAGGTGTCTTCTATTTGCAGCCGTTACATGCCGCCCAGATCTTGCCTACATCACGAGTCAGTTCGCACAGTACCTGCGTCAACCTAAAGGGGAAAATATGGCCGATCTTCGTCCAGCCCTCCAATATTTCATTTCTACTCCTACAATCGGTCTCAGCTACACGACAAATACTGCAACAAATTTTCGTCGCAGCAAGCTCTGCAGTTCGCAAAGGACTCTATCTTCAAGAGTTGCTTCAAGAGGCAAAAATCGCAACGACACGTAACTTCAAGTTACGCTGCAACAACCAGAGCGCAAGCCATCACGCCGACACGTGCGGTCAAGAAAGGCACGGAATTGTACGCCGTCCATCTAAAGGAATCAACGAACGACGATCAACCGGCCGACATTGATAAGCTCTGCGCACCGGTCCCCGAAGATCTGGCAAAACTGATTCGTCGGTTCCCTATATTTTTCGGACGACCTGCCACCTGGCCTACCACCAGAATGCCCTCAGGACCATCGGATCGAACTCGAACCTGGTGCGCAACCAACTATCTTGACACAGTGGCGGCTGACGCAACCCGAGTTCCTGGAATTACAGGACCAGCTGGACTATTTTCTGGCCAAAGGTTTCGTTTGACCGAGCACGTCCCCGTTCGCAGCCCCGATCCTGTTCACACCCTACAAGGATGGGGGCCTCCGAATGTGCATTGATTATCGCGCCCTGAATCGGGTTACGATAAAATCTCGCTACCCAATCCCGCGTGTGGACGAACGGATTGACCAGCTGCGAGGCGCTCACCATTTCTCGAAGATCGACCTTCGCGGCGGATACCATCAGATTCGAGTCTTCGCCGACGATTGCCACAAGACCGTGTTTTGTACTCGCTACGGGAGTTACAAATACACGGTCATGCCGTTTGGGTTAACGAATGCCCCCTCGACGTTCCAGCTGACGATGAACGAGGTATTCCGGGATCTACTCGATAAATGTGTGATCATTTACCTGGATGACATCCTGATTTACAGCACGACATGGGAGCAGCACTTAAAGGACCTGGAAGCGGTTTTCAGCGCCTGCAGGAAAATCGTCTCATCATCAAAGCCTCTGAGGGCGAGTTTTAAAAACCCGAACTGGAGTTTTTGGGGCACATTATTTCGACGGAAGGCATGAAAATTGACCCCCACAAAATTCGGGCAATTCAGGAATGGAAGCCGTCGACCAAACTCTAGGAGCTGCAATCGATTTTGGGGTTCCTCAATTATGTGTGTCGGTTTATCCCCAACATGGCGGGGTTAACTAGAGCACTAACTAACCTACTTCACAAGGGAGCTGATTATCAGTGGGGGGAGAAGTAGGAAACTGCGTTTGAATGATTAAAAAATGTATTAATATCGCCACCAGTACTTCGGATTGCTGACCCTGAATGACCATTCGAGGTCGTGACAGACGCAAGTGACATCGCAATCGAAGCAGTTCACCTACAGGATTTTGGCAACGGCCTTCAGCCAATCGCGTACGAGTTGCGAAAGTTACAGTCGGCCGAGCAATATTATCCCGTACACGACAAAGAAATGTTGGCGATCGTGCAGGCGTTCAAAATCTGGCGATGCTACCTGACGGGAGCCGACGTGACTGTACGAACATTTCACAAATCCCTACATTACCTGCGAGCGCAACCGAATCTCAACACGCGGCAAATTCGCTAGTTGGATTATTTGGTGTCGAACTTCACGTATCGAATTACGTACAAGAAGGGTGCCAACAACATTGCGGATGCCCTCTCCAGACCATCTGCCCAAACCGCCGAGGTACTAATCGCTCAGACAAACCCGTTGTTGAGTGGACTATTTACCCACTGATATTCGACCGATCCCTTTTTCGTAAACAACTGCCACTAGCAGGTCACGACCGCTCAGGAAGCCTATCACGTAAAAGCGGGAACGGAACGAATATGGGTTTCAAGTTATCGACTACTTCGCGAACTACTAATTCAAGAAGCTCACGATTCAAACTTATAAGGACATTTCGGGGTTGACACTTTAGCAGTGTTATTACTAGCCTGACATGATTTCGGATGTGCAAAATAACGTGGGCTCGTGTTCGACCTGCCAGACGATGAAATCATTACGCCATCGGTCAGCAGGACTGTTACAGCCCCTCGAGCCACCCCAGCGACCTTGGCAACACATGACAATGGATTTTGTCACTGGCCTGCCGACCGGACCAAGTGGAAACGATGCGGTCCTTGTCGTCGTCGACCGCCTCACGAAAATGGCTCACTTCGCACCATGTCGCACGATGATCACAGCCGAAGAAACCGCGCGTCTGTTCATCTCGGCCGTCTTTTGCCAGCATGGTATCCCTGTGGCGATCATCAGCGACAGAGATCCGAAATTCACCTCGCGTTTTTGGCAAGACACGTGGAACAGATGCAGCACCCGCCTACAGTTCTCATCCGCCCATCATCCGCAAACCGACGGTCAGACAGAACGGACGAATCAGACCATGGAGCAGCTGATTCGCACGAAGTGCCCGGACATCAGCAAATGGGAAGATTCGCTACCCATGGTCGAGTTTTCCTACAACAATGCACCCTCCACCAGAGCTTATGATTCACCCCTTTTCCTGAATTACGGGATAGATCCGACAGTACCCATCTCCACCAAAGTCGAAAGCCAAGTCCCCCGCTCGCAGCAGTTCGTCGAAGGCCTTCAAACGACCCACACAAAAGCCATCGAATTTATCAGAAAAGCCAATGTCACTGCCCCCCAATACGCTGACCGCCACAGACCTTCACTGTAGGGAAACTATACCTTCCACCTTCGTACTATATCGCGAACGGTTCAGGATTCGGGCTCTGAGGGCGTGTACATGCGTTCATATTCAGATGTCCAGGCCATCCAGTTACCCGATTGTAAGGATCCTGATTGTGTTTTTTGGGGATAAACACTACCGGGTTCGCCTGACGGGGATAAGCAGCGAATGCGCAACAGTACGTGTGAAAAAAAATGAAAAAAAAAAAAAAAAAAAAAAAAAACCAAGAGGCGACGAGATCGTCTTAGGGTTGCGGAGCATTTCATGATGAGACTTTATTATACATAAAATGTTTTATTTCCATCGCAACAAACATTTGATTTTTATTTCACAAACTTGAAAAAAAAACCAGCCCGACCGATTGCAATAGGTTTCTCCGCAACCAAAAAAAAAAAAAAAACAAAAAAAACAAGAGGCGACAAGATCGTCTTAGGGTTGCAGAGCATTTCATGATGAGACTTTATTATACATAAAATGTTTTATTTCCATATCACAACAAACATTTGATTTTTATTTCACAAACTGAAAAAAAAAAAAAAAAAAAAAACCAGCCCGATCGATTGCAATAGGTTGCTCCGCAACCCAAAAAAACGTGAAAGATCTCAGCTGACGCTGCTTTTTTCCTCGTAAATCAAGTCGTTCGCTTTTGTTACCATTCGTACAAAGGAACATTTATCGTGTGGCAAAAAATGCGACTACAGGTCATATGCCCTTAGAGCCCGGGGGGCGACGCGAGAGATTTCGCTTACAACGAATATGGGTCGTACGGTAGGGGCAACGTGGACTATCGGGTTTTCCCAGGAAATGGGGAGTTGTTTTTTGTGTACTGTACATGGGCGGCTTCTCTGGCATATGCAGCGATTGAGTAAACGTCGCAGCGTCGCAAGCCTTTGCGCGAGTGTATCAACTATGCGTTACAACAGAATGTTCAAACTCAAGCGTCATGTCACAATCATGCTGTGTTATTTTGCAACAAACAGATTTGCCTCGACAAAGACAAGACTCGACAAAAGTCCATCCCGCAAAATAAGACTCAGGGTGAAAACCATACTTACGAAGACGAAAACTACACACTTCACTGCAACACAGCACACGCGTCTCGCGCCAAACGTCATACGGAGAGCTCATTGTCTCTCGGTCCTCGACTCGCACGCCCCAAACCCGAAGTCTAAATTTAACCGCCTATTAATGCACAGAAATTAAGCGCCTACTATCCGCGATAGGTAGCGTCAGGGTATCCGGTCATGACGGCTGTGGCTCCACGGACATGACTGAGGTACCCTTCCTCCGCCGCGCCGGGCGCAGCGTTCGTGTCCAGGCGGGGGATGCGCGCTCCAGGCGATCAATAACCGAAGGTTCGCGGATGTCAAACAACACGCGTAGATCGCGGGGCGCCAATCCAATTGACTTTGCGTAGCCAATCAGCATCTCTGTCGCCATGCGCGACAGATTGCGACGGTTCCGCTCTGAGTCTTGTGCAGCCGGAGAGGGAGGCGCATTCGCCCACCAAGCGTCCCGCTTGGCCATGCCAAGCGGCTCGACCTGAAGCGGATCCACCCCGGTCGGCTCGCTCGTTACGTCGTTACGCTCGGCGGTGACGAAGCGAGCGGCTGAAAGCATGTCGCTCGGCCCGAACGGCAGGGCGCTCATGAGCTGCTGCACCGGCTCGATGTCGTCCTCTAGCCGGGGCTCCTGCTCTTCAGATGTGGCACCGAGGAGAGGTAGCAGCGGCTGCCAGCTGGCTGGCAGCATTCGCGTCCTCCAGAAACACTTCTGGATGGTCGCGGTTTCCAGCCCAAGGCACGCTTCCGACACCCAGGTAACCACCTGCCACATTTCCGGCTTCCACTTCTGAACGGCGGCGACGGTCACGCCAGGTATCTGCCACTGTGCGAGAACAGCTCGAAGCAACTCGACTTTGTAACGTGCCTTCAGAGCTGCGATGAGGCCCTGATCCAGAGGCTGCGTGAACGGTGTCGTGTTCGGCGGCAAGTAAACGAGGCGCACGTGCGATAGCGCCCGTGTCCGGAAGCCGCATATGTCAGCTGACGTGGCGAGTGGGGTCTGGAGCAGGTGACTCGAAGCGTTATCTAGCATGACGACGATGCGTCTTCCTTCCGCCAGGCAGCACGCGTTGATATGTTCGAAAAAAGCCGTAAAGACCTGCGAGGGGCATATGGGATGAAATTCATGAAAGTTATATACTTTTACGTTCGCTCCACTCATCTCGCATCGGACAGAACACGGCACATTACAAGGTAGACATTCAGGACGACGCACACACCTCTGCAGTCATCCATCCCGAGGTGTTCGCGCGCCAGTAGCAGTACTTCGAAGGGTCAAACTTTTGCTTTGCGAAACAACGGGGCCGTTCAAATTTGTGAATGATGAGCGGCTTGAACAGTTTCGAGCCGTCCGCGTTTACCAGCAGCGCGACTGTAAGTCGATCCTTGCAAACCTTCTTCCCCGGGGTAGGATCGATGCAGAAAGTGTGGTCGGGTAGGAGACTGTAGTAGACGCAGGTCTCGTCGAAGTTAAAGAGGTTCTCTGGGGTGAGGCCAAGCTGGCCGCACAGCCTCGGAAAATGCAGTTGCGCGGTCAGCGCGGCGCCCTCGTCGGCAGACCTCGCCTCGCCGCTCATCTTACGCCACTTGAATCCCATTCGGCGCAATGCTTTCTGAACCCATCCAACAGAAGCTTTGAAGTCGCTAGGGACGTTGCACTCGGGTGCTAGCAGAATAGCGCGCTGCTGGATTAGAGCGGTCGACACTGGCAAGCCAGCACCGTTTGTGCTTTTCAGCCAGCTCTTAAGTCGACCTTCGAGTAAAGGCCAGTGTGGGCTTCGCAATCTTTTGAACTTGGCGCGTTCGGGCCCGATGGCCCGCCACTTCACTTCTTTTTGGAGAACTCGGCCGACTGTGCTGCGATCGGGCCACAGGCCGTATCTGGTGTGGCACCATCGCCCAATGTCTTCGAGACGTAAAGTCGGGTTCTTCTTCGCGTACTGGCAGATGGCAAGCTTCTGCCCGACGGACAGCGCAGTTCGGCGTACAGGTGCCATGCGGACGACGTCGTGGGTCTGACGGGCTCGTTCTTTGTGTCGTGAAGAGGTCGAAGATTGGGCCATACAAATAACACCGTCGTGTCTGCATTGTTGGCGGGGGGAACGATGTTGTGACCCCTCTGTTGCTTACTTGGCGATTTCCTGTTGGCAGACGGATGACGGAATTGCCCAGGGCTACGCAGACGGATTCTGTTCGCGTTGCTGGCGTTGTTCTAGTGGACCGTCACCGAGGTGGTCGTATCAATAGCATCATTTGGATTTTGGTCTCGACATTGGTTGGCGAGCCTGACACGTCTGGATGTTTAAAGGCTCGCCAACCAGTAGGAGAGGTCGCCCTGGAACCACAGAAACAAACTGATTGGACTGCCAAATATCAGCCGAATTGACTATCGAACTCACTGTTCAGTTGAGACGGGTACACTTTGCTTACAAGGAGAGGCCCTTAAGGATAAAATGCCTATGAGATACTCCCGGGCGTAAAAGGAAGTCGCCTACAAGGCATATGACCTGTACTTGAGGATGGCCAAGTCTCTTATTGGACACGCTACGGGTTTTGTTCGATTTTCGGTAGTCATCTGAACAGTACCGCTGGATGTCAAGCCCGTGTCATTTCCCCGAAATGAACGCTTATGACACGCCCTGATAGTCCCAATCATTGGTGTTTTCAAGGTCCCCCGATCCAGCACACGTCGGAAGACTCTAGAAATTGGATTTCGGGCATGTCTTCTCTCGCTGTTGACTGCCCTTTTTGACTGCTAACACGCGCCACGCGTGCGCCCTAACGCGATTGCTAACTCGATTGATGAGGTTATTGAAGAGTCCGTTAGTATCGCTTCATTCCCTTGCTCCTGGCGTTGGTTAGGCTCGTCGTATCAGCCTTTCAACCAAGTCTTGTCCAGCTTGTCGCTTAAATTCGCCGCGATTCTAGGACCAGCTTAGCGACCTCACCGACAATCAGTACTTCATAATCTGTCATTTCTTAAGACCGGATAAACCGCGACTTTCAGCATCACTTCACCGAGTTAATCAGCCGCATTAGAATCGGCATCGCGGCTGAGCACCAGCGTAGCAGGACGCCATGATTCCCCCGGCGGCGATGGATCCGGAGATGGTTCGCCTGGCGCAGGAGCAGATGAGCCGCATGTCGCCTCAAGACATCCAGCGCATGCAGCAGGTGAAATGCTGTTTTTCCTATCATCCCCGTTGTTAGATACTCGTGTAAGTTGAAAAGGAGATGGTTCGCCTGGCGCAGGAGCAGATGAGCCGCATGTCACCTCAAGACATCCAGCGCATGCAGCAGGTGCGAGGATTTATCCTCGTTATAAGGTCCTGAACGATATTAGTTGACGAGCGGATGAGCCGCATGTCGCCTCAAGACATCCAGCGCATGCAGCAGGTGAGAGGCTGTATCCTCGTTATGAAGTCCTGAACGATGTTAGCTGACGAGCGGATGGGCCGGATGTCGCCTCAAGACCGCATGTCGCCTTGAGACATCCAGCGCATGCAGCAGGTGATAGGCTGTTTTTTCAATCATCCCCGTTAATAGATGCCCGTAGAAGGTTACAAAGAGAGGCAGAATTGTGGCCAGGAGCAGATGAGCCGCGTGTCGACTCAGGACATTCAGCGCATGCAGCAGGTGGAGGGATCTCTTTGTTCTAATCCTAGAGAATGAATTTGTGATCTCAGACGAGAGATGTCTTTGTGATCAGGTGAGTTTGCATGAATTGGGATGAGCAAGGGGCGATCCCGCATTGCCATACGATGGATTGTGCACTTCTGGAGAATCTCTGCACAATTTGTGGGCCCTCCTTTCCCTCATTCAATCCGATGATGACACGTGGCTCTGATGGAAGGTGTGCTTTGCTCCCGCCCCCATCAGATGATGACGCCTGACATGATTCGCATGGCGACGGAGCAGATGGGTAGCATGTCGCCAGACGACATGAGGCGAGCAGCCGAGCAAATGAAACACTCATTCCCTCCTAAACTCAACCGTACTCCCTTTTCCTCCTCTCTGCACGCACGCTCGCTGCTTACTTGCGATCATTCGTCCCATCAGATGATGGCGCCTGACATGATTCGCATGGCGACGGTGCAGATGGCACGAGCCGGCCAAGTTTTTTAAGACATCTCAAGAGCCGATGACCCACTTCACCGCAACTCGACACCCCCCCCTCCCAACCCCCCGTCCCCTCTCCCCGCCCCACCCACCCCATCAGATGATGACGCCTGACATGATTCGCATGGCGACGGAGCAGATGCCAGGACTCGAGCAGCCGAACTTTCATTTCCAAACCCAACCCGTTCCTTTCCTCTCGCTTGTTCTCACCCACCCATCAGATGATGACGCCTGACATGATTCGCATGGCGACAGAGCAGATGGCACAAGCGGCCAAGTTTTAGAGACGTGTCAAGAGCAGATGAACCACTTCACCGCAACTCTACCCCCCCCCTCCCCTCTCCCCGCGTCACCCGCCCCATCAGATGATGACGCCTGACATGATTCGCATGGCGACGGAGCAGATGGGTCGCATGTCGCCAGACGACATGAGGCGAGCAGCCGAGCAGATGAAACACCTCTCCCCCTCGCAGATCGCCAGCGCCATGTCTGGGGCTGGCGCTGGGGCAGGAGGGGTTGGGAGCGGTGCTGGGGGGTTCCCAGGAGCAGGAGCAGGAGGAGGAGCAGCAGCAGGGGGGTTGCCAGACGTGGCTGCATATATGAGCCAGAGGCAGCAGTACGAGCTGAACGCAGCGACGATGCTCAAGAACGAGGTTGGTGCTGTCTCGTCCTTTAAAATACCCTCCTCTCTGCTCCACTCTGCGACTTTTGAGTGACTTTTGAGTCGACTCAAAACTCTGCTCCACTCTGCTCTACAAGCTGAATGCTGCAACCGTGCTGAAGAACGAGGTTGGTTTTGTTTTTAGTGGTTCTCTTCTCGGTGTCTTGTGCTTCTTCTTCTCCTTCTTCTCCTTCTTCTCATTCTTCTCCTCTTCTTCTCCTCTTCTTCTCCTCTTCTTCTCCTCTTCTTCTCCTCTTCTTCTCCTTCTTCTCATTCTTCCTCGTCTGACGTCCTTGTGCTCAATTTCCTCTCTGTCCCTCTCTCGAATTCCTTCCGCCTGATTCCGCCCCTTCTCCATCCGCCACATGTGTTGTGCGTGCAGGGAAACAAACTGCATGGGCTAGGGAAGTACTCAGAAGCAGCAGAGAAGTACAACAGGGTATGTGTGGCACCGGGGGTGGGGAGGGGACTGGGGGAAGGTGGGAAGGTGTGGACGAAGGGGAGGGGAAGGGACGGTGAAGGAATGGGAGGGAAGAGGGAAGCGAAAGGAGGAAGGATGGAAGGGGGAGGGAGGGGGCGGGTGTGGTGAAAGG
>BQMB01000216.1:0-36573 GCA_027943415.1 Closterium sp. NIES-67
GGCTGCCGTGGGTGAAGGGAATGTGTGCCGTTACTTCTGGCACCCAGGCGTCAGGTGCCTGTTGGAGGAGTGCCTCTCTCTCTCTCTCTCTCTCTCTCTCTCTCTCTCTCTCTCTCTCTCTCTCTCTCTCTCTCTCTCTCTCTCTCTCTTCTCTCTTTCTCTCTCTTTCTCTTATGCTCTTTCACTTTACTTTCTCTTATGATCTCTCTCTCTCTCTCTCTCTCTCTCTCTCTCTCTTCTCTCCTCTCTCTCTCTCTCTCTCTCTCTCTCTCTTGCTTTTTCTTTCTCTCTTTCTTTCTCTCCCCCTCTCTCTCTCTCTCTCTCTCTTCTCTCTCTCTCTCTCTCTCTCTCTCTCTCTCTCTCTCTCTCTCTCTCTCTCTCTCTCTCTCTCGTTCTCTTATGCACCTTCACTTGCATTTTCTTATGCTCTCCCTCTCTCTCTCATCCACTCTCTCTCACTCTCTCTCTCTCTCTCTCTCTCTCTCTCTCTCTCTCTCTCTCTCTCTCTCTCTCTCTCTCTCTCTCTCTCTCTCGTTCTCTTATGCACCTTCACTTGCATTTTCTTATGCTCTCCCTCTCTCTCATCCACTCTCTCTCACTCTCTCTCTCTCTCTCTCTCTCTCTCGCTCTCTCTCTTTCTCTCTCTCTCTCTCTCTCTCGCTCGCTCTCTCTCTCTTTCTCTCTCTCTCTCTCTCTCTCTCTCTCTCTCTCTCTCGCTCTCTCTCTTTCTCTCTCTCTTCTCTCTCTCTCTCTCTTCTCTCTCCTCTCTCTCTCTCTCTCCTCTCTCTCTCTCTCTCTCTCTCTCTCTCTCTCTCTCTCTCTCTCTCTCTTTCATCAAGGCCTTGCAAAAGTTTTTTTTTTTTTTTTTTTTTTTTAATGCAATCTTTGTTTCAATGCGCCATAACGACATGCATGTTCCATACATGGAATAACACAAGGTTCTAGGCCCACGGCCTTCTCTGCCCCTAGGGCTACCCTAGTCTACTAGGCCATTTGCCTTGTCCTAAGGCCGGCCACCAGCCATGCACCCCGGTGCAGCCCAATATGCTTCTTGCATATTGCGAAGGGCACCGCCCTTACCCCCGCTCACACCACCGGTGAGGGGCCTTGTGCTCCACGCCCGCCCATGGGGCACGCGTTAGCCATATGACCTGGCTGGCCACAGCGGAAGCACACGCCCTTGAAGCGTGGCTGCTGGCACGTGAGAGGGGGGGAGCCTTTGAGGTCCATTTCTCCATCACGGCCGCCGGGACGACCACCACGAGGGTAGATGGCGCGTTGCGCGCTTGAGTGCAGCCACGTTGGCGACCGCCAGCTTGTAGGAACGGGACGTCAGCACACTCTTGGACTGGTAGAGCTGGAAGCGATCAGCGGCCTCAAAGCCGGCCTCATCCGCCACGAGAAGCACCTCGAAACGCTTATTAATAAGCGTCTCGATGTGTTTCACGTTGTTGAGTGCGCCGGTGACGTTGCCGTGCTGCAGCTCGAAGTGGATGTGCTGCAGGTGCGCTTGGATAGCAGTGAAGACTTCGGCCTGGTCGCGCACGCCCTTACACTTGAATGTACTTGGTGCGGGTGTGGGACCAAGGGGGGGAAGAGGGGGGGCGGGGGCGAGAATGCGATGGCGAGCAATATTGGCAGGAGCCTCACCATCATCGTTTTGAGAGTCGTCGCTGTCGTCGGTGTCATTCGCGAGTGCGGGGAGTCGGTGCGGGGGCTGGTTGTCGATGCGCGGAGCTTTCGGCGTGCGAGTAGGTGGTGGCATTTCTTTCTTCTTGGCGAAATTGGTCGTAGCAGTTATATTGTCCGAAGATGTTCCGAGCGTAACATTCGACTGCTGGTGTAACAGCGCCAGAAGCGCCTGGAGCTGTTGCGCGGGTCAACGCGGGGGCGGCGGCGGCTGGCACGACCTCGTCAACGGGCGTGTGCTCGGTGGGGGCCCGCCTGGCCTGCAGCGTCGCGGCGTGCGCAGGCGCGTGGTCCTCCGTTCGCAGCCGCGCGAGTTTCTTCTGGAGCAGCGCGATTGGCGCCAAGCAGGACCTCGACAGCCGAGGGCCCCTCGCCAAAAATTTCATGAGCAGGACGTTTCTGGCGACAGGCTGTTGCCCCGGCCGAAGTTCCGGGCTCCGCGGAATTGTTGGGTTGTTCGTCGGGCCGATTCGGAGTCGTGTTCGCCGACGCCATATTAGCGAGGTTGTGCTGCAAAATGTCGGTGAGGAGCGTCGTCGGAGGCTTGCCTCGGGGGAGGGACTGGGTCTTTGCCAGGTTGGACGAGAAACTGCGGAAATTGAACTAGGGAACTAGAAATGAAGAACGTGGGTGAGGCCGAATGGCCACACCAGGGCCTACTTTTGGATTTTTACTACTCTGATATTGGGGAGTTGCATTTAGCATAACTCTGAAAATCAGAGTGCATCCTCATAGTTTCACTGATTTGCCAGGGTTTTTTTCCATTTTGAAAAATTTACACTGATAGTGCAGAGGGGAAATTCCACAACTCTGTGCTGCTGTTATGCACCCCGACAAAGGTTTTGTGATAGACGGATAGACGTACGTTCCATTTCAAATACACATACATACATTAGTCACCATGCTCATCCTCGTCTCCCTCTGAGGCACTCTCACAAGAGCCCACTATCCTCCTCTGACTCATCATGCTCCTTGCCCTTGGCAGCATCGCTGCTCCTCTCATAAGCCACACTTTTGCCTGTCTGCGGTTCTTCTGGCGTCTCCAGATCTCCACGATCTCAGGGTAGTCCATGTCGTACTCCAGGAGGCTAATGGTCATCAGGTCGCCGAGTCTTGCATCACACAGGCTCGTCCTCAGCCAGCTCTTGACGGCGTTCTGCCTGCTGAAACCGCGCTCGCACTCGACGGTGCTCAAGGGCAGAACCGCCATCGCCTGCCAGATCCTCATGAGATTCGGATAGCTTTTGGCCCAGTCCCTCGTCTTCAGCATGTTGGCGAGGCCTTGGCCGAAGTCGTCATCAGCACGGTGCGTCTTCATGATGTGACAGAAAGTCTTTAACTCCAGCTCAGCTGCTCGACCATCCACTCCTGTGGAAGCGCTCGGGCGGGATTTGAGATTGAGATATGGAAAGCGAAAACATCGATTAAGAACTATGGTGGTGTTGCCACCATTATTTAAAACATGGATACTTGGATCTGCATATAGCGAGACGACATTGTGAGTGCTAGGGATACGTGCATGGAGGGACCGAAAACATACATACCAGGAAGCTTGTTGTCAAACAGCTCCAGGTTCGACTTGACCCAAGTGCGCGCTCTTCGTTCCCGCACGTCCTGCTTCTTCGGCCATGTGTCCACCTTGTACAGCTTCGACCCGGCCATCCGCTTCAGGTCCCACATCCTCTGGTTCAGGTTCTGCACGGTGTCTTCAGCAAAGGCGGTGCACAGCGTGATGCAGGCCGCCTTGGTGCCACCGTACTTGTGACCGGGCAGGGAGCTCTCCACGAGCTTGAAACTGTGCGAAACCGGGCGCCCGTCGTCATCCGCGCCGTGCACCACCACCTTTCCTCCATTCTCGTCATAGCTCTGCAGAAACTTGCTGAGCCGCTTGCTCAGCCCCGCGCCGAAGGTCTCGCCATACTCCACGTAGCGATGCTTGATGTACGTGACGGTGCGGTCGACCTCCTGCGAGACAAGGGTGATGTCGACCTGATGTGAGGGGGGGGGTAATAAAAGCAGTGACAAGATGCGAAGAAGATAAGTTATTGTCGAAATTGAAGAAAGTCCACAATCCAACACATGACAACAGGCAACCGACGGCATGAAACACAGAGACCAACGGGATATGGGACAAAAAACATACCGACCGCTTCTGGAAAAACCTGTTGAGCGTGTTGAGCTCAGCGAGGATGTCAGCCAGAAAGTATAAACAGAAGTGGAACTTCAGCATTTTGACCACTGGAACCAGCTTGTGGTTGTACTCAATGAGCACAGCGATTACAGCGCCGAGGACCCTGCAGAGTCGATTTACGGCATCTCCACGAGAAAGCCACCGGATGTTGAAGAGCCCTTGGTGCTCGAGGTTCGTGTTGTGGATGATCAGCTGGAGCTCCTTGAACCTCTCGTACCACGGTGTTGAACGCCCAACAATCTCGCCGAAGCCACGGATGACACTGTCGATGATCCAGAGGTCGGGGAAGGCGCTGGCCGCATCCTTCACTGCAAGGGCCTCACTGCGAGATACGAAGAATCATGCAAGGTCGAGCAAGTAGCATGGGATAACAAATAGTCCGACATGCATTGCCTGCGAGGAAACGGACTCAATCCGTCGGAGCTGCAAGGGGGAAGACAAGTGTGGCTCAACCTGCATGAGCTCACCGATGTGCAATACAGTGACAGCCAACGAGATGCGGAATGCGCACCCGAAGACGCGCTACCAGAACCGTTGTGCTCTCCTGTCATGACAGGACGCCCCATCCGTGCTGATGCCCGCCACCTTGTGAAGTTCGATGCCGCAAGAATCTAGGTGCCCGAGTAATGCCGTCTGAAGAGCTGCTGCGTCGCACTTGTCGAGAGAAAGCAGCGTCAGGAACTCTGTGACGACTCGCCGCTTCTTCAGGAACGTCGCGAAGACGATGAGATGTTTGCCACGGGTTCTGTCAGTTGACTCGTCGCAGCTCAATCCGATGAAGGGTGATGCGTGGATATGCTGCATCTGCTGTGCTTTCAAGTACGCCACCATTGCGCGCACCATTTCCTTGAAGCCGTATCTGCACTTGGAAGGGCATGGAAAAGCCGGAATTAACTCGATGATTGATACGACAGTGGAGCAGTCGCAATTTCACCAAGAAATAGTACCAAAAATCATGAGGCACCCCGGTACTTACTGCGTGATGTAGACGCCATAAGTCTGCTTCGGAATGTCCTCGACACCCTTCCTCTGCCATGAACCCGACGAGCCGCGTGAACATGGCGATCGGGGCATCCTCCTTGCATATGAACAGCATAGTTCGAAGTAGACGAATGATCCTCGCGCCGTCAGGGTCGTGCTTCCCGAAGTCCTCCATTTTCTTCTGATTCTCGACCTCCTTCAGCAGCGCCTCTTGCTTCCTGACGGCGTTCTCGTGCCTTGTGCTCTCCTCATGCCAACGCATCGAGCCAATCTGGAGATCCCGTCCACCAGCACCGTTGCGCCCGTATCGTGCGTGGTCTTTGCCGTGCTCCATGCAGATACTGCAACGCAAGCAAGGTGCACCATCGTTAGTCTTATCCAGCACTAGCCAGGGGGAATTTCGGTAACCAGTCGGCAGTGTACTTCCGTTGCGCAGCAAGATAGGCCTTCGCCATCTTCTCGGCGGGGGTTAAAGCAGCCGAAGGCAGTTGCTGTGGCACGGGCTCTGGCTCTGGTGGTGGCGGAGACTTAGGGGGAGGCGGCGCGAACGGGAGATAAGTCTGGTTGAAGCGACGCTTCTTTTCTGAGGCGGACGCAGGAGTTGAGGCAGGAGTTGATGCCGTTGATGTGGACGCTGGGGTTGATGCAGTGACAACAGGTACAACTGAAGGTTCGGCGACAGGACCAGCGTCAACCATAGCCTTCAAATTCCTGTCCCATTCCTCACTACTGAGAGAAGGCAGAGGCTGTGGCTCAACTGGAGCGGTAGCAACTCGACGGAGAAAGTCGAGCCCGCTAAGAGGGAGCGATCTAGGAGTTCGCAGATGGACAGACTCGTCGCCACCGCCATCGTCGGGCTCACTCCTGCCAGCCATGACGGCAGTGGCACGAGTGACGACGGGCGGCAGCGACGGCGAAGGTAAGCGGAGGTTTTCTTCTGCTAGGACGTTGTGAGAGATAGCTTTGGTGAAGGGGAGGAAGGGAAGGTTGAACAAGACAAGAGTTTTCGTCTGCTCTTCTTGGGGGTGTGTGAATTGTGGGGTGCCTCGGAGTGGGTGAGGGAGTGACGTCGGTCGTGCATGCATGGATGGTGGCTAAGGTCGGCGTGCGGTGGTGAGGGAACTGCTGCCAGCCTTGCAGTGATGCTGCAGTCGTGACCAACCAGCGCGAAGGATGCTGCCAGCAGTGGCAAGGATGGCAGCATATGACGTGCCACTGCCTGGCGGTACGCGTAAAATGACGCGTATTGCGGGATATTGGGGCAAGGCCAGGTACAGGGTACAGGGGAAATCTATAGGTATACCCCCTGTACACTAACCCTCAGAGGGGTACAAATGGTTACTCTGATATAATCAGAGTAAAAAAAAACATCAATTTTTTTACTCAAGGCACTTAGAGTAGTTTTCAAAAAACGACTCTGATTTTCAGAGAAACAGAGTAAATTACTCTGATAAAATAGGCCCTGGGCCACACGTCCCTCTTCTGTAGGCAAAAGAGGGTGAGTAGCGCTTCGACGCTGCCATTGCTTCGTTGGCCCTCGTTACACTCTCACAATACACATTTTTAGAAAGTGTTACACTTTCAAAAAATTACATTTTGTGTAGGCTTGGTAGTCGTGCTACTTACTGAACCCTACTGTAGAGGGGACAACCCCCGCTTCTTGTATCTCCTTCTCTTCTAGTCCACCTCTATTTTCTCTCGTCAACTTTTCCTCCCTCTCGTAACTCTCGCCCCTAGCTAAACCTTCTAGCAACCTCACGACCTATTCCGACAGTATGGATTTCTTTGAATCATCGCCATAATGATACCATTGCGCTACCGTTTTGTTGAGAACCCACAATAGTTCTGCACACCTATGATGTTCGTTCATAGCATATATACAACTTGACACCTTTTGAGCCAGGTTGTGGCTTGCAATCACGTCGTCTCTACACACAGGCAACACGGATGTGGCCAATTCAGTGAGAATACACACTATCTTGCCTTTCCATCACCATGCTGTGAGAATTCTCAAAGATACCCTGCAAACTCATACCTACCATCTTGCACTCTCAACCACACACTGGCACCACTAGCTGATCTCTTGGGTGCTGATCAGCTTGGAGTACTCTTCAATGGCAGCAGCCTCCAGCGACACATCCAGGTCATACTCAGCATAGGGGTCGCCACTCACACCCTTCCTTATCTCCCCCTCCATCTCCTCATCTCTCTCCTCCTCACTCCCTCCCTCACCCCCTCCCTCACTCCCTTCCCCTCCCTCAACCTCCATTTCTCCTGCTTCTCCACCCCCATCTACCCCCCCTGCCTCTGCTCCTGCCTCTGCCCCGCCCTCCCCCTCCCCTAGGACCCCTTCCCCACTGCCCCCCTCGCCCCCACTTCCAGCCTCCCCATACACCCCCTGCAGTAACGCTGCTGCTGCTGCTTCCACGTCGTTGTTACTACCTTCTAGGGCAAGCCGGGCTGAAGAAGGGGAGGGAGACATGGACATGGTGGGTGTGTGTGCGGTGTGTGAGGGAGCGTGTGGTGGTGGCGGTGGGGAGGCAAGGTGATGGGAATGTGGGAGAGACGGGCAGGGCATGTCATGGCACGGCATGGCATGGCATGGCACGGCATGGCATGGTACGGCATGGCACAGCATGGCACGGCATGGCACGGCATGGCACGGCATGGCACGGCACGGCATGGGAAGGAGAAGGAGAGCGCACCTTGGTGAGCGGAGAAGCCTAGCGCCACCAGAGCTGCCACAGATCCATCCGACGGCACCCCTGCCCCCCTGTCCGCACCTCCCCTGCTGGGCCTCTTCCTGCTGCCATCCGCCCGCCCTTCCGCCACTGCCACCTGAGCACATGGGAGTGTGGAGGAGAGTAAGTAGGAGAGGGGATGGCTGGTGGAAAGGCGAGGCCAGCTGATTCTAGAAGTGGAGTGAACTGGGAGAGCAACATCGAGGACATCTAGAACATCTAGGAAGAACTCGCGTGAGCCGAGAGGCCCGCCTCGAGAGCAGCAAGGGCAGGCGGATTTTGAGGAGCCTGAAAAAAGGCGAGGCCAGCTGATTCCAGAAGTGGAGTGAACTGGGAGAGAGAGTACATGTAGGACATCTAGAAGCGGACATCTAGAAGCGGACATCTAGAAGCGGACATCTAAGAAGAACTCGTGTGAGCCGAGTGGCCTGCCTCGAGAGCAGCAAGGGCAGACCGGGCAAGGGATGCGTCTAGAGCCATCTGGTGGCAGTGAGGGGGGGGACAGAAGGCGACGAGAGGCGATCAGAGGGGGCAGGTGGTGTGCGCAGGGCCGACAGGTGAACGTGCCTCGAGAGCAGCGAGGGAGGAGGGGTCGAGGAGAGCGTCTAGCGCCCTCTGGTGGCTGTTGTCGCTCTGGCGGAGAGATTCTGCTGCCACTGGGCGAGCGAAACTGGGGTTGGTGGGGCAGAATGTAAGGAAGGAGTGCGTGCCAATGTCAGTATGAAGCTCGTTGCCATCGGAGGAGAGCGTCTGGAGCCCTCAGGTGGTTGCTGTTGTCACTCTGGCGGAGAGACTCAGCTACCACTGGTCGCGCAGAGCTGCAATACGACAAAATGGGGTGCAGTGGGGTGGGGTGGGGTGGGGGACACATGGAGCGAGTCTGGAGTCGCATGATGGGGTGACGGGACGGGGCATGTGCAGGGGATCTCAAGTGAAGCTGGGGACACCGGGGTGAAAGAGGGGGAGGGGCATGGAGAGATGAGGACGTGAGGGACGAATGCTGGCTGCCACATCACATAGCCATCAAGCAAACATCACAGTTTGATGCACCCAATGTTGTGTTTTGTTTTAGAGAATTCTAAAAAACAAAAGACATCCCAGTTTTGATGCACCCACCGTCGTGCATTCAGTGTGCTGGAGATCGCGCAAAGTGACGCCAGCACCATACCCAATCACAACAACAAGTGACGTCAGCATGACATTTCCACTCACCCGTAGGTGACCAGTTCCTCTAATAGCCGCATGTCCACCTTCTTGCCACTTGGCGTCCTCCCATAGGCCCGTTGCTCTCTGCACCCACAAATGCAGTGTAAGCACATTGCACAGATGGTTGCACATGGTTCGATGTGCAACCATGGGTCAAGAGCACCCATGCACACATGGTCGCACATTACGTGAATGACACGATGAACATAGTCATGCATCATTCATACGGGTAGGGTAAGAGCGCGCATACAGACTGTCAGGTATGCTGTTGAAAGACTGTCAGGTACAGAGCTACGTACAACATAAAACGACCGTACATGGCAACGACTTCGCTTTGCTGTTCCTGCTGCCACGCTGCTTCTTCGCCTTGGTCTTCGAGGTCTAATGGGATTTCCCTCCCTAGTAAGGCCGAAACATGTTTGTCTCCCCTCTTGTTTTAATCTCGAGTGAGCTTCATTGAGAGCCTAGTTTTTGTTCAGTAGAGACTATGTTTGAATCTTACAAGGCAACCGATCTTTCTGCCAACAGAAACTCCACGCTGCAGATCTTCCTCCAATGAGTGACGATCCTTGGGATCTCACTTACGTGCTACGTACAGCATAAGACGACCGTACATGGCAACACCTTATAGCATAAAGAGTGAGCACTGATACAGAAGGGAACTCGTTTCTTGCAACAAAGCGAAGCGTATCACACCTGCTACAGACGAACCCTTCCAGCCGCTTCTGGTGATTTTTGAGTCAACTCAAAAATCGCCTACGGAGCGTATCACACCTGCTACACACGAACCTTTCCAGCCGCCTCTGTCTTCTGTCCTCTTCTGCCTTCTCTGCCCCGCGCTGCCGTTGCAAGATGACAAACTCCGCCGCCCGACTCACGTTGCCGCCCGCCACGCGCAGTGCCCGCCTTGCCTCATTGGCCGAGAAGCCCATGGCTGCCAGGCCGGCCAGTGAATCGTCCGAGACTTGCAGCTGGGGTGAAGGGCGGACGAGATGGGCAAATAAAAGGGAGATGGGAAGAGATGGCACCAGATAGACGAGTGTGGGAGGTGGGCGAGAGAGTGAGGGTACATGAGAGAAGCCCATGGCTGCCAGGCCGGCCAGTGAATCGTCCGAGACTTGCAGCTGGGGTGTGCCACGAACAGGGGGGGGAGGGGGAGCGGGAGGGGGGAGCAGGGGAAGCAGGGGAGAAGGGGGGGGAGGGGGATGGGGGGAGAAGGGGGAGGAGGGGGAGCAGGGGGAGGAGGGGAAGCAGGGGGAGGAGGGGAAGCAGGGGGAGCAGGGGGAGGACGGCAGAACGGAGTTGCTTGCAGGACATGAGAAGAACCTAGCTGCCAGGCTGGCCAAAGAACCATCATCCGTCAGCCGTCTCCCGTTGAGCAACCAGCCTCAAGAGCACCCAGCCTCAAGGGCATCCAGCGTCAAGAGCACCCAGAGTCAAGATCATCCAGCCTCAAGAGCACCTAGCCTCAAGAGCACCCAGCCTCAAGAGCACCCAGATGCAAGAGCACCCAGGCTCAAGAGCACCCAGCCTCAAGAGCACCCAGCCTCAAGAGCACCCAGCCTCAAGCGCACCCAACCGCAAGAGCACCCAGCCTCAAGAGCACCCAGCCTCAAGAGAAGCCAGCGTGAAGAGCACCCAGCCTCAAGAGCACCCAGCCTCAAGAGCACCCAGCCTCAAGAGCACCCAGCCTCAAGAGCACCCAGCCTCAAGAGCACCCAGCCTCAAGAGCACCCAGCCTCAAGAGCACCCAGCCTCAAGAGCAGCACCCAGCCTCAAGAGCACCCAGCCTCAAGAGCACCCAGCCTCAAAAGCACCCAGCCTCAAGAGCACCCAGCCTCAAGAGCACCCAGCCTCAAGGGCATCCAGCGTCAAGAGCACCCAGAGTCAAGAGCATCCAGCCTCAAGAGCACCTAGCCTCAAGAGCACCCAGCCTCAAGAGCACCCAGATGCAAGAGCACCCAGGCTCAAGAGCACCCAGCCTCAAGAGCACCCAGCCTCAAGAGCACCCAGCCTCAAGCGCACCCAACCGCAAGAGCACCCAGCCTCAAGAGCACCCAGCCTCAAGAGAAGCCAGCGTGAAGAGCACCCAGCCTCAAGAGCACCCAGCCTCAAGAGCACCCAGCCTCAAGAGCACCCAGCCTCAAGAGCACCCAGCCTCAAGAGCACCCAGCCTCAAGAGCACCCAGCCTCAAGAGCACCCAGCCTCAAGAGCACCCAGCCTCAAGAGCACCCAGCCTCAAAAGCACCCAGCCTCAAGAGCACCCAGCCTCAAGAGCACCCAGCGACAAGAGCACCCATCCTCAAGAGTACCCAGCGTCAAGAGCACCCAGCCTAAAGAGAAACCAGCCTCAAGAGCACCCAGCCTCAAGAGCACCCAACGTCAAGAGAACTCAGCCTCAAGAGCACCCAACCTCAAGAGCACCCAGCCTCAAGAGCACCCAGTGTCAAGTGCACCCAGCGTCAAGAGCACCTAGCCTCAAGAGCACCCAGCCTCAAGAGCCCTCAGCCTCAAGGGCACCCAGCCTCAAGAGCACCCAGCCTCAAGAGCACCCAAGCTCAAGAGTACCCAGCCTCAAGAGCACCCAGCCTCAAGAGCACCCAGCCTTAAGAGCACCTAACCTCAGGAGCGCCCAGCCTCAAGAGCACCTAGCCTCAAGAGCACCCAGCCTCAAGAGCACCCAGCCTCAAGAGCACCCAGCCTCAAGAGCACCCAGCCTCAAGAGCACCCAGCCTTAAGAGCACCTAACCTCAGGAGCGCCCAGCCTCAAGAGCACCTAGCCTCAAGAGCACCCAGCCTCAAGAGCACCCAGCCTCAAGAGCACCCAACCTCAAGAGCACCCAGCCTCAAGACTGCCCTTGACTCAACTCAAAGGGGGCGTCATCTGTTGAAACAGTAACTGACGCTAGTATTGAGTGCGTGCGCCTGTACCGGAGCACCTAGAGAAGGTACTATCTCGTGCAGGCATTACCAGCGATGGAGCTGATGTGAGCAGCAAGCGTGCCTGTCCTAGGAGGCCACTGTGGTATGCTGCAATGTCACAAACACGACTTACCTAGGACTAAACTAGAGCAGGTACCATCTCGTGCAGGCTTTACCTGCTGAAACAGGGACTGAGCTGATGCGAGCAGCAAGCGTGCGTGTTCCACGTCGCCACTGTGGTATGCTGCAATTGCGTCTAATAGGTCCAGACGGAGATACCTAAAACGAGTACGGGCAAGGGGAGGAGGGGTAAGGGAGATTAGAAATGCAAAAGGGTGGGTGGGAGGGGAGGAAGAAACGGGGGGGGGGCAACTGTGGAAGGGGAAGAAAGGTCGGAAAGGACCGGGGTCGGATATGTGAAGAAAGCAAGAAATAAGCCAAGTAATAAAGCTCTGCTCTACATTTCTCATTACTCACGTAGCTAACTCAGGTCGGAAGTTTCCCTGAAGCATCCTCAGCCTTGACATGTCTGCTCCATGCGCCCTGCGCAGAGCAGCCCGGGCGGCAGCGAGCCGTCCTTTAGCGGATGCCAGGTTGGCGACGTCTTTCGTCATGTAGTGGCACCATACGATGTCCAATAGGAGCATTGGGATGTTGTCGACTGACTGAGAGGGTGGAATGAGACATACATGAAGTGTGCAAAATGAGAACCTTCTACAGAATCTTACAATAAAACACTGAGCTTAAGGGCTTAAGGGTTAAAACAAAAAATTGATAGGAAACAACACTGGTATCCGAGACTGATGCTGTGCTATTGCCATACTAAGCCGGAGCTGCGTTGTAACCACAGACAGAAAGTGATTTGGAAGGTGGTTACAGTGGTTACCTCAGTGATTTTGGCGTCGCAGATGTTGAATGCTTCCTGCAACAAGCACACACACGAGTAGGCATTGGTGCAGGAATACACAACAAGTGAAGCTACGAGTGATAAAAGCACGATGTGGCTGGTGTGTGTGTTGAGGCGGCTCAACCATCCCAAAGCAGCAAGGCAGCAAGACAATTCCGAGGCATCCCGAGTGATGGAAAATGTGCACCTCAGCCATCTCCAGCACAGGGAGGGCTTCCACGAAATTTCCCTTGCTGAGGAGAGAGCGGCCGTGGGAGTGCAGCAGGAGTCCAGTCACCAGAGAGCTGCCATGAGAACAAGAAAATACGAGAAAAAAAAATAAAAAAATTGAGTCGACTTAAAAGGGAGCTGCCGTGTACAAGCGAATACGAATACAACTGGGTAAAGGCGTGAATAAATAGAAGAGAAAAAGGGGAAAGGGGCTGTGGGAGGCGAGTGCATGGATGAGGAGGACGGTGCACTTTCTTGACATGAGAGCGACTTTCTTCGGCGACTGTGACGAATGATACTTGTCTTTCGAAAAGAAATCGGAAAAAGAAGAAGACGCAGAAGAAAGAAAAAAGAAACACTAATGCTCACCGCTTATCAATTGCTGCCATCTCCAGCCTCTGGCCACTCTGATTCTCCAGCAGCAACTCCGCATCATCATTGTCATCATCATCACCACCACCACCATCATTGCCCCCATCATCATTGTTACCATCGCCCCTCACGCCTTGGCCTCCCCTGCCTGCCCTGCCTCTCCGCGCAATGGCAGCTGCTGCCGCCCTGCCGTCAGTTAACGGGGGAAAGGAGGGGAGGGATGGGGAAGATGGGTGGTGGAGCGAAGTGGGGAAGCAGCAAGCTAATTGAAGGCAAACACACCCACCAAACTTTCTTCTTATTACCCCATACCCAGCCAGCCCTTTGATCTGCTTTTGAGCCGACTCAAAGGAAGCAGCAAGTAAATTAAAGGCAAACACACCCATCAAGCATTCCTCCTATTACCCCATACCCAGCCAGCCCTTTGATCTTGCTGTACCCCATCTGTGTTTTGAGTCGAATCAAAACACACCTGGAAGGGATGGGGAAGATAGGTGGTGGGGTGAAGAGGCAGCAAGTGAAATGAAGGCAAACACACCCACCAAACTTTCCTCCTATTACCCCACACCCAGCCAGCCCTTTGGTCTGCTTTTTAGTCGACTCACAGGAAGCAGCAAGTAAGTTGAAGGCAAACACACCCACCAAACTTTCCTCCTATTACCCCACACCCAGCCAGCCCTTTGGTCTGCTTTTTAGTCGACTCACAGGAAGCAGCAAGTAAGTTGAAGGCAAACACACCCACCAAACTTTCCTCCTGTTACCCCATACCCAGCCAGCCCTTTAATCTTGCCATACCCCATTGCTCACCTCAACCGCCCCAGCCTCTCCTCCGTCTCTTTCCTCGCAGCTTCCTCCTGCACCACTCTCTTCCCCTCCGCCGCAATCTCGCCGCCCAATCGCTTGCCGCCACCTGTCACCAGAAGCCTTGATGTCGCCCTCACCCCGACCTCCTCTAAGCTCCTCCCCCGCCCGCCCTTCCGCTTCGCCGTCCGCTTCCCCTCCCCCTCCATTCCCCCCTTCCCCTCCCCCTTCTCCTCCCCACCCCCTTCCCCCTTCCCCATCTCCGCGTCCCCCATATTCCCCTCAGCATCTCTCCCTTCCGCCCCCGTCGCCACTTCCCCGCGTCGCTCCCTCTCCCTTTCCGCCTCCTCTTCCCCCTCCGCCTCCGCTTCCGCCTCCGCCTCCGCCTCGTCTTTAAGCGTGCGCCCGCCGCAAATGATCTTCAAGCTGCCCGCGTCGATCCCGGAGAGGCGCGCGAGCTCCGCCCGCAGCTCGCGCACAGTCCATTCGGTCAGCGACGGAATCTCAACCTGCCCGGACCACGAGCCCGCGACTTTAAGCGTGACCGTCATGGCCCGCCTAGTGCGGCTAGGGCGCGGGGCAGTGTCTAAACGCCTAATTGCTGCGGTGCGCGGAGGGCGTCAGTGCTGGAAGCGCGCCAGTGGGTGAGGCGCCAGTACGGGATAACTGGAAGGGCGTTAGTGCGGGGATGGAGGGCCTATAGTCGAGGAGTGACGTGGAGGGGAAGATAGGAAGCAAGCGGACGTCAGTCTTTACACAAGAGTGCACTGGTGTTGAGGCCTGCTACACCCAGTTATTCAATTCAAGAACACGCAATTAAAGAAATTTTTTGGTACATTCAACTTAGTTTTGGGAACCAATCCCATAGCTAGAAGTGGCGTGCGAAATCAACCGACCACAGCGTCGCTAACACTCACATCGCAGAAACACGCATGTGACGAACCAGACACCATCTTTCCCGCCAATAGGCCTGGACCTCATGTGACGTGGCGAGCTCATTTCAGAGGAAATCGCCGAGGACGGTGGCTTCGCTGACTGGTCAAGGGGCTCTAAGGATGAGACCCCCTTGCCGAGACCAGAAGAATGGGTGCACTTTCAACAAAGCGGCTACTTGCCCCTAAAATAGATTTGTTTCAAGCTTACAGTAGAGCTTCCCAAGTTACTGGAATGAACACGCGACTGAAAACTGGGCGTACAGGCGAAATTGCGTGATGATGTCAGCTATGAAGACGGAGTGGCGCGATATTTAGTTGGTGGGGTGATTAATATGTTTCTCCTGCGAGTTCCAGGGAAACGACGAATGAGCGAAACTGGGCCAATGTGATAATAAAGCGATACAGTCACTCGGCACAAAAAACAATCACACCTGTCGTTTCAAAACTTGTGACATGATCGAATATCTGGGTGTAGTAGTTGCGACCTGGTTCCTGAAGTCTAATTCGGATGGCATTCTGGGTAGAGAATTTTCAGTCCTCCAGCTTGACCTTCAAACGCGTATATCTGACAAGAAATGCTTCTGGTTAGTGCCAAAAAGTTGACAGCTCAGCTGTAGTACTGCACATATGTTTTCCATGACCTCACACATCACAATCATTCACATAATTCTCTAGGCGCATCTTGACCTTCCTGCCGAATCAATGTCAGCCATATATAACAGGTAGACTACTGCTATAAACATTCCAACCATTTTATTCGGTAGCTCGTCAATCTCTCTAGCTATGGAGATCAGCAACGTCATCAATCAGCTGCCTGATGGTGTCAACTGAAAGCATGCCCTCAATGCGAGTGGCACGTTTGGCCTTGTCTTTACCCATGAACACCATGGTCGGTAACCCACGGATCTGCACAAAGCAGAACGGAGATTTGTGAAAATGGAAATGGGATCGACAGACGAAAGAAGAGACGACCAACGGATGTTGGAGAACGTGACAGGGGTTTGGAGGGTCGGAGATAAGTTGTAGGAGGTCGAAGAAAGGACGACTATACTTCCACGGATGCCGTACCTCCAGCTGATCTGCGAGGTCGTACTCCTGATCCGTGTTCACTTGGACGAACCGCACGCGACCATCGTACTCCTCCGCTAACTGCACACCCGTCGCATCCATCACGATCAAAGGCAGAGCATGGAGCGAAGAAGACACAGGAGAGAAGACGACACAGGTCAGGCTACTTCTGGCATGAGGTATAAAGGAAGAAGAACGCAAGCCTCATGCAGTAAGAACCTGCTACCAAACCCAAGAAAGTGCAATCTTTTAGCAATTACGGAAGCCCGTTCTTGCGAATCCAGAACCAGGCAATCTGGTTTTTATGAAGACTTGCCTCCTCAAGCTGCTCAGACAGAATATCGCACGACCCGCACCAATCGGCGCAAAAGTCGATCACCAGAGGCGTGTCTCGCTCGCCGGTCACGAGGTGATCGAGTTCCTCCGTGTTCACATCGCGCTGGAGAAAACGGGAAAAGGCGAACGGGATGTAGAATTGAGAGGAATGAATACCGAAGGGAAGGCGTATCAAATCGAAGACGCACAGCCTAGCAAAGGGGGATAAGAAATCAAGCACCCGCGAGGAATAAAGGTTTCCTATTAACGAGGTAGATGAATTGCTGGTGTGGACGACCGATCTCTGCAAGCTCTGGACTGCTAGAGTGTCGACATACCACGTGAGTGCATTGAACGCGGGAGGACTGGGAGGCTCCAACGGCTAGTCTGAAGCTGTTTGACGATCGTCGGTTTGTAAGGGGGTGGAAGAGGCCCGAGGCTTTTGTAAGCTGCTGAGAGCAGGCGTGACGCCGTTGGTTGAAGCAAGATGCAGCAGCCATATGAGTGGCCACGCGCAGTGACGATGCCATTTTTTATCAATAAATGTGAACCGTTCCTAATAATGGAGGTCCGCTTGTGACGGCAGGTAACCGCCTGATGGCAACCCAGTGGCCTACGATTTCGAAAGAATCACGCGGACGCGCTGCAATGGTCCCAATGAGCTTAATGGGACAGAGAACAGGCAACGGCTGAAGCTAACAAGCAGGACTAATAGGAAGATGTAACAGGTAGCAGGACTAATAGGTAGCAGGACTAACGTCTAGGGGTCTCAGGGAACTAGTGCAGGTAAAAAAGTAGAGTGATCTCATGCAATTGGGTAGGTACTACTCTCTCATGCATTTGGATGGGTAGGTTGTGTCCCTGCCTGACTGAAGTCGAGTGGCGGGAGGACGTTCCCCCCGTTTGAACCTTGAGAGCTCAAGTTTGTGCCCCCCGAATCTCGTCTTCCACCAATCACAATGCCAATTCAAACGGCTCTGACACGTGGAAGTCGGATACAGCACAGCACAAGGATGCCAGCAATGCGGGGCCAGCCAAGCTGAAAAGCGAGTCATGCGTCCCAATTCCCGGGAGATTTCAGGGCTCACGTGCGGGACAACGGCTCTCGAACACCTTGAAAAGCTGCGTGTTTCAAGTGGGACACCACTGTACTTCGCTGATTTCTATCCATAAAGTTGAACTTACCATTACCTGCATATCCACATCTAAATGCAATACAAACAGAAGAAAAGTAGGAGAGAGATGAAATTAAAACTGGCAGGGCCTCACATACATTTAGGAGGCGTGGCTTATCAGGAAAAGCAGCAATACACCGCCACAGACGGTGTGCAGGTATGTTTTGTCCAGTGCATGTACACTACTAGAAGCAAACACACACCTTGAATGCATGAAGAGCGTGTTCCTACCAGCCTCTTCCCAAGCAACCTCTTCCCAGACTCGCGTGCTACAGTGTCGCAACTTTTTTCGCGAAATGTTTCAGTGCGGTTCCGCGAAGTGCGAAGTGAGATTCGGCTCTTCGGGATTCAGGGGCGTGTTTTAAAACCTCATTTCAGACGAACATATTTTCAGACAAACGCGAATCTGCACAGTAAATCTTCGACGCCAGCTGTTTTTATGTGGTTGAGAGCGTTGGAATGGAACGCAAATATGAAACGGGATTATTCCAAAAGGGGTCCTGGGAACACGCTATCAAGGTCGCGTGTGAGTCTGGGAAGAGGTTGCCTGGGAAGAGGCTTGAAGGAACACGCTCTACGACTCTATTCCTATACACATCACAGCACAGGTGACAGACTACTCAATTTGGGACAAATCAGTGCACTAGCTTTGTTACAGACTACTAGTTGGGGCCACATGAACAGACCTACTACAGTACCAGCTCCTTGCCTACTCTAGTTTCCACAGCTTGTTCTTCTTAAACCGTGCCAGCTTCTTACCCTTTCCCATCAACCAGTTATTATGTACAGTAACCACCCTCACCTTCTCCTCCTCCTCCAACTGCCACCAAGGCTCCTCCCTAGTCCCGGGCGGCATGTTACTATCCCCTCTGAAATACAGCCACCCAGGCGGAAACAGCTTCTGCGGCAGCACTCCCACCAGTGGCGCCGGGCTCATTTTAATCACATCGCTTACAGCCACGCCGAGGTAAAACTGGTCATTTTCATTCCCACGAATCCTGACCGCGCGGGCAATTTTCAGTGACCAGGCGTCGAGGACGAGCCGCCCGCCCGGGGAGCTCCGAAGAAACACAAACCCGCCGCAGACTTTCGCGGTCTGGATATTTGCCGAATCTCGCGCCATGGGGTACGTGCCGGTGGCGTTGAAATCGGCGGAATCCGGCAGCTCTCTGACGCCCACGACGTCGTAGCCTCGCACGGGGAAGGCGTCACCGTCGCTGCGGCTGTCGCGGATGGCTTGCGGTGGGGGGGTGGCGTGGACGAAGGGGAGCGGGTCTTTCATCCAGATGAAGTCCGAGTCGCAGATGAGGACGTTAAAGCCCATGTCGAGGAGCGTGCGGATATAGGCGACCCGGCGGTACATCATGCGTTTAAAGCCAGCGGTGGCATAGGCGAGACTACTGCTTCCGCTGCCACCGCTGCTGCTTCTGGCACTGTTGTCGCTGCCACCGCCACCGCCGCCGCCGCTGCCGCCGCCGCTGCTGCTGCTGCTGCTGCTGCTGCTACTGTTGTCGCTGCTGCCGCTGCTGCCACTGGTACTGCTGCTGCTGTTGTCTTCGCCGCTGCTCACACTGCCGCCACTCCCCCTATCCGACAGCAATCGCCTTCGCCTTGAGCCTCGTTGCACTTGGCCCTCCGCTGTTCCCCCGGCCTTTCGTTCCGCCTCCCCCTGCTTTGCGCCCTCCCCTTCCCCCTCCCCTATCCCCGCGGCTCTCAGTTCCGCCTCCCCCGCCTGCTCGATCTCGGGAACGTGCCAGCGCAACACCTGTCGGGGGAACCTCTCCCTCAGCAGGTCGAAGCTCTCCATGTCCTCAGCGAACACAAGAAAATTACGACCGTACCCCAGCTCGCCCGCATACACCGCCCAGTTGAGCAGAAAATCCGCGTAGCCGATGTTTGTAACGAGTACAACGACCGTCCCGTTAACAGCCACGTCGCTCGCCAGTGCTTGTAACGATTCACGGGAAACGTAACCCTCGTCGTCCCACTCAATCTCCTGCTTGGCCTCAAGGGATGCGCTCCCGTCCTCGTTGTAAGGTGCCTCATTATGATGCACATCCTTAACATCAAGGGTCTGCTCGACCTCCACTTGCACTTCGATCTCGCCGTTTCCGAAGCTATTGCTTAGCTGCGGGACCTGCCGAGCCTCAACGTCAGCCTCGGCGGTATTGTCAAGCCTTGGTTCGGCTGATTTTTGGAACGACAGAGGAGAGAGGCCCGGTTGCGCGAGGATAACGGCGAGAGCTGCGAGGAGGAATATATTTATTGCGCATAACGCTATAGCGAGAGCAAATGCGCTGGAGTTGTGATCCAAGGCAGAGCTCCTCTTCATCGTTCCTCGGAGCTCTGTGGTTCTTGCCAACGCCTCCTGACTGCCTGATTCTGACCTACTCCTCTAGTCGCAGTGCTTGACGTGCGTCAAGTTTATCCAGTGCCAAGACCTACACTACTGCGCGGCGAAGGACAATGATGCTGGATGGTACGGTAGAGTTGGCTCTGAGGCTCTCCCCCTATTTGTGAAAGAGTATGTGGTCTAACGTTTCTGGTCTGGAAAGCATTGCTCCTGAGACGTGCGATTGTTGTCTGGTGCTGCATTTTGCGGGTTGGAGTCAAGCGCACTGGTCTCTCGCCGCAGCAACAAAGCAAGCGATGTTGCACACCTCAATTCCGTAGGTTGAATGCAGGTTCTTGTGACCGAGTCGCGAGTCGCTACAGAACTGTAGTTCAACTCCAATCAGCTGAGCGCAAGCCACGGCGTCCCATGACAGCATCACTGTAGTTCGTGCTTCCGTTGTATTTTCCATCTTCCATAGCATGCCTCATGTGGCGCACTGGACGTGAGGAGGAAAGACTCAAGTGTTCTGGTGCGAAAAGTCTTCAAAACCATAACAGCGACTTTAACCATATATATTTTTGATAACAACCTATCCTTAACCCAGAATTATTATTGATATATAATGATACTCTCTCATAATTAGCTACAAATTCAACAAATACTGCAGGAGTATGCACAATTTCTGTTCACAAATTTCTATTATAAGCGCTCTAAGCATGAAGCCACCTTACAGCAGGTACAGTTCGTTCTTCCTCCGTAGATGCACGCTGAGTGTTTTCCTGATGCAACGGGAGAACATCAAGGCAATGCTGCTTCAGACTCGCACAGCACAGACTAGTTCGTGCAGTAGCTGATCTCAAGCTGATAAGAAGCCTGGACTCCGGAGATTGCGTGGTCAGTCCAGTAGGCTTTCAATGCGGCTAGTCTCGTTTCCCAGTAGAACCTCCATCTGGTCATTGACCACTCTATTCTGCCTGCTGGACGATCCTCCTCTCAAAGAACCAGCAACGAAGCCGGATACGCAGCTCTTTCGTTCAGCGTCGGCTGAGCTTCTGCCAGCGCAGCCGTTTGTGACCTCCTAGTCGCTTCTTCCAATCTTCAGGGAACACATTCTAAGTCATGAGCGCGTTTAACTCCGGATGGAGCGCCTGGGGCGGTGGCGGTCCGAGCGGGGCTAAGAAACGCCAAGACGGCGGCGGAGCGGGGCCGGGTCGCCAGGCACGGCAGTCGTCGAATCGCGGGACGATGTTCTTAATCCGTTTCTTGATCGTCGTGATCCTGGTGCAAGCGCTGTACATTGTGAAGCTTAAGGTGTCGCAGCAGCGCCGGCTTATCCTGGAAGAGGGACGAGGCAATAACGGGGATGGCGGGAACACCCGCGCTGCTGAGGCTGCGGATAGCGACAAGTTTCCGGGGATTGAGGGAGGACAAGAGCACCCTAAATCGTCGCAGGAGCAATTAGGGAAGGACTCGAGTTTAGGTATTGCAACGACTGCCGATTCTGCCGATTCTGTTGGTGCAGGAAATCAAGCCGCGGCGATAAGCACTCAGCCCGATGGTACTACAGTGACTCCGGGTACCGAAACTGCTTCTAACGGGGACGAGAAGCAGTCGGTGGAGTTGCCGCGAGGTGACAATGCAGTGGTGACTCTAGCGGGGGGGTCGGAAGGGGAGGGGAGCGGGGAGCAAGGAGCGGGCGAGTTGGGGGAGGAGAGTGAGATGGACAGTAAAGACGAGGAGGAGGTGGGGTCCAGGCGAGAAGCAAGCGAGCGCGCAGCGGAAGCGGAGGCGGGCGCGCGGGCGGGAGCGGAAACAGACGCGGGGGAGCCGGAAGCGGGGGGGCGAGATGGTTCTGGGGAGGCGGGTGTCACCAGCGCGGGGCAGCGCCAGGCGGAGGGGCAAGGGCAAGTGAGCGGCGCCCTGGCGCAGTTACGTGGGGGAGTTTCGGGGGGAAGTGGCGGGGGAGATGCAGAAACGGGGGAAGCGGGGGCCGGGGAGGGAGCGAGTGACGCGGGGGTGGGGGTGGGGGGAGAGGGAGAGGGAGGGAGGAGGTGGGAGCCGTTGAGGGGGCCGGCAGAGGGCATGTCGTGCCGTGCGTGGCTGGAGGAACAAGACGCAGTGGCTGTTGGGAGGGATTTCGAGAGGCAGCCAGTCAGAGTGGCGGCCAACGAGGTGGGTGCGCGCGCTCGGTTATGCAGTGTGTGTGTCTGCGTGTTCTCACACACACGCAGACTTCCCCCCCCTTGCACAGGTCAAGCTGTGGGTGGGACTGTGACGTGACGTGCGAGTTCGTGGGCGAGGGGGATGACGTGGACGGCAGCCTCTGACTCAGTGCGGGGCAAGGCGCCAAGGCACTGGCCCTTTTCCCCAACCAAATCCTCCCTTTTTTCCTGCACAGGTCAAGCGGTGGGACTGCGATGTGCCGTGTGAGTTCCTGCGCGAGGAGGATGACGCGGACGCCAGCCTCACATGCGCTGTGCTTGGCTCCCCCTATCCTCCCCATCCCATTGCCCCCCCCCTCCCCACCTCCCCCCACCCCCCCAAACTCTCTCCTTCCTCCTGCACAGGTCAAGCGTTGGGACTGCGACGTGCCGTGTGAGTTTGTGGGCGAGGGCGATGACGTGGACGGCAGCCTGACATATGCAGTGCCCGGCAAGATGGTGCTGCGCTCCATGGAGGCGCGGTCCTACTACCCCATCAACGACCCTGCTATTGCCAGGAAGTCACATAGCGTGAGTGCGGGTGCAAGGTGTGTGCATGTGGGGTTGCTTGCTAGGCAAGATGGTGCTGCGCTCCATGGAGGCGCGGTCCTACTACCCCATCAACGACCCTGCTATTGCCAGGAAGTCGCACAGTGTGAGTGATAGGAATTGACATGCACTGCATAGCATATGGTATGTGGGGCATGCATGCATGTAGGGGTGTGGGAGGCAAGATGGTGCTGCGGTCCTTGGAGGCCCCATCCTACTACCCCATCAACGACCCTGCTATTGCCGGGAAGTCACAGGGAGGAGTACGACAGCATGCAGCCTCTCGACCCCCCTCCCACGCTCCTTGCTCACCCACTGCCCTCAACAGGTGGTGGTGACGGTGCACTACGACTCAGACGTGCCCGTGTAATGCGGATCATGGGAGGTGTGTGGCATCATGCGGCCGCTTGACCCCCGTCCCACGCTCCTTGCTCACCCACTGCCCTCAACAGGCGGTGGTGACGGTGCACTATGACTCAAAGCGTCATTCTCAGAGCATGCGCAACATAGTGCACCGTCACTGACTCAGAGCATGCGCAACATAGTGCACCGTCACTGACTCAGAGCATGCGCAACATAGTGCACCGTCACTGACTCAGAGCATGCGCAACATAGTGCACCGTCACTGACTCAGAGCATGCGCAACATAGTGCACCGTCACTGACTCAGAGCATGCGCAACATAGTGCACCGTCACTGACTCAGAGCATGCGCAACATAGTGCACCGTCACTGACTCAGAGCATGCGCAATCGTCATTCTCCTCAGAAGCGTCATTCTCAGAGCATGCGCAATCCAGTGCTCAGAGCATGCGCAATCCAGTGCTCAGAACATGCACAATCCAGTGCTCAGAACATGTCTTTCATCCTCTCCTCTCCTCGCCTCTCCTCTCCTCGCCTCTCCTCTCCTCGCCTCTCCTCTCCTCGCCTCTCCTCTCCTCGCCTCGCCTCGCCTCGCCTCGCCTGTCTGTTCAAATCCCGTAACAACAACAGGTGGTGATGACAGTGCACTACGACTCAGACGTGCCCGTGCAGTACGGGTCGTGGGAGGAATATGACATCATGCGGCCTCCCGTGCCCAAGACTGCCGATGCCATCGCTGCTGCGTTTATCAGCAACTGCGCCGCCAACAACTTCAGGCTCAAGGTGAGAGCCTATTTGTGAGGCGCCTTAAATATAGACGCCCCACATGCACGTGCCCCACATGCACATGCCCCATGCACATGCCCCCCATGCACATGCCCCACATGCACATGCCCCACATGCACATGCCCCACATGCACATGCCCCACATGCACATGCCCCACATGCACATGCCCCACACACATGCACATGCCCCACACACATGCACATGCCCCACACACATGCACATGCCCCACATGCACATGCCCCATGCACATGCCCCCCATGCACATGCCTTCCTTCCCAGGCGGTGGAGGAACTGCATCAGTTCTTTCCTCTGCTCTCCTCCTTTTGTGGCCCATAACTCATCTTACCGCCCTCCACCGCTCCTTCTCCCACAAAACCCCAGGCGGTGGAGGAGCTGCAGAAGTTTTTCACGGTGCACTCCTACGGTCGACTCGCTGCTGCCGGAATCACCTGCTCTTGTGCTCCCTCACCCACTCCCTCCCTCACCCAATCTCTCCCTTACCTGCTCCTTCTGTCTCCTGTCTCCTGTCTCCTCTCCCCTCTTCCACCTCCCAGGCGGTGGAGGAGCTGCAGAAGTTCTTCACCGTGCACTCCTATGGGCGCTGCCTCAACAACCGCCCGTACGAGCACGACAAGGTGCGGTTGGGGTGAGGTGGGTGGGCTCACAGTCAGTCAGGCAAATGTGGGCTCGAGGTGACTCTTGAGTCGACTCAAAAGCAGGGTACTCGTATGGCCGCTGCCGCAACAACCACCCGTACGAGCACGACAACGTGCGGTTGGGGTGAGGTGGGTGGGCTTTTGGGTCGACTCAAAAGCGGACTCCTGTGGTCGCTGCCTTAACAACCGGCCATACGAGCACGACAAGGTGCGGTTGGGGTGAGGTGGGTGGGCTTTTGGGTGGGCTTTTGTGTGTGTGCACGGTCAGTCAGTCAGGCAAATGTGGGCTCGAGGTGACTCTTGAGTCGACTCAAAAGCAGTGCACTCTTATGGTCGCTGCCTCAACAATCGCCCATACGAGCACGGCGAGGTGCGGTTGTGGAGAGGTGGCTGTGTGTGCGGTCAGTCAGGCAAATGCGTGAGGAGTCTATTTTTGAGGTCCTCACGCATGGCTGTGTGTGCGGTCAGTCAGGCAAATGTGGGCTTGAAAATGCGATCAGCTGTGGGATTTCAACATGTGACCAGTTGACTTTCTAGGCGCCTAAAAGATGTGGGCTGGAAAATGTGATGAGGTTTAGGATTTCAACATGCGATGAGGTGTGGGATTTCAACGCGTGGCCAGGACCAGTCAGTGGTGGCTGGCAGGTGGCCTTTGCGTCAAAGGTGGCTCAAAGATGACCCACAAAATCAAATCGGCGGCATCTCTTTCTCAATGCACTTGTTTTCTTTCTCTTTCCCATTCACGTATCACCAGCTTGCTGTGATCCAGCGCTACAAGTTCTCTTTGACGTTTGAGAACCCCTATGAGCCCGACTACATCACTGAGAAGTTCTGGCAGTCCCTCGTGGCCGGCTGGTGTGTTTCAGAACACGTGCGCTCTCATCCTCTCTCCCCCCCCTCTCTTCCTCTCTCCCCCCCCCACTCTCTCCCCCATCCACACCACCGGCTATCCGTGACCCTGTGCTACAAGTCCTCCTCGCCTCTAAGAACTCCTACTGGTGTCCTGATCCACTTGTATTCTCTTCCCTCTCTTCCCTCCCTCCCCCCCCCACCTGTCCCCCATCCGCACCACCAGCTATCCGTGACCCTGTGCCACAAGTTCTCCCTCGCCTTAGAGAGAAAGAACTCCTGCGAGCCCGACTACATCACTGAGATGTTCTGGCAGTCCCTCGTGGCGGGGCCAGGTGGTTTCCTGCCCCAACTCACTTGTTTTTTGCCCCTCTGTTCCCCTCTGTCATACACATACATGTGCACTGCGTACCACCAGCTTGCTGTGATCCAGCGCTACAAGTTCTCTTTGGCCTTTGAGAACTCCTGTGAGCCCGATTACATCACTGAGAAGTTCTGGCAGTCCCTCGTGGCCGGCTCTGTGCCGGTGGTCGTCGGCCCGCCTAACATCGCTGATTTCGTGCCGGACAACAACTCCTACCTGCATATACCGGTGAGAAGCACCCTGTGTGTCTGAGTTATGTGTTGGTATTGGTGCAGCCAGTATCCCTACACTCACATTCCAGTGAGCGACTGCAGTGAGCGACTGCTGCTGCTAGTTCAGCTCAGCTGCTCTCTCCTGGCTGCTAGCGACTGCTCCACCGTCCACCAGTGGACACCATCCACCGTCCACCGTCCACTGTCCACCGCCCACCGCCCACCGCCCACCGGTGTACGCCGTCCACCGTCCACTGTCCACCATCCACCGTCCACCGTCCACCGTCCATGCATACTTCTAGCACCGTTAGGAGTGTGGCATTTTGTACATTGTTCCTAGCACCAAATTTTACCTCTTCGTACCCCTACATCCCTCTACATACTCCACGTACCTCTTCAAACCTCTACATACCTCTACACTCCCACCTTTCCACCCTGCAACTCTCCTTCTTCCTGCTCTCTCTTCTCTCTAGACTGAGGCGGACGTTCGCTGGGTGGCCCAGCAGATGCTAATCCATCCATCCCTCGTCGGCACACTCTACCCCCTAACATCTACTGCAGGGTGTTTTTGAGAATTCTCAAAAACACCTAACATCTACCATTTTTTAGTCGACTATAACATCTACTGTCCCACGGTGATTTTATAGTCGACTAAAAAATGACATACGGATATTGTCACGCGAAGGCAGCCACCTACAAAAGCTAGTAACCATCAAACCTACCCTACAACTCTCAAAGAGTTTCTTCCCTCTCTGAACCAGATTTCTCTGAACCAGATTTCTCTGAACCAGACTTCTCTTTACAAACAAAGTGTTCTACAGACTACAGATGGACCCGCTGCCACGTACGGCTAAACCCACTAAGCGGTGATCTCCCAGCAGATGCTAAACTTTCATCTGCACACTCTACCTCCTAACCTCTACTCTACCCTCCCACCATCCCACCCTATAACCCTTGTCCTCCTGCCTTTCCTTCTGTCGAGACTGAGGCAGATGTCCCCAGGTTGGCGTCGCAGATGCGGGCCACTGCTGCTGATGGCAGTTGTTTTCACCAACTCGCTACCACTCAATATGCTTTCTCTGCTACCTTAACCCCCAAATCCCCTCCTTTCCCCCGCATCCCGGCACAGACTGAGGCGGACATACCCCGGGTGGCGCAGCAGATGCAGGCCATCACTGCTGACGAGTCTCGTCCTCACTTGTTGACCTCGTTGCATGCCTTTCCTGCTTCCTCCCCCTCCCTGTTTCCTCTCCAGACTGAGGCGGACATACCCCGGGTGGCGCAGCAGATGCAGGCTCTCGCTTCCGACGACGAGGCTTACAACAAGATGCTCGAGTGGAAGCGATCCGGACCGTCGGATCAGTTCATCACCAACGTCGATCTCTCGGCTGTGCACTCCTCCTGCCGCCTCTGTGTGCTGCTTGCTGACCGCATCCGCACCCACGAGATTGCTGTCTCCAGCAGGCCAAGGCCGTGCAGGTGAGTCATCTCCCTCCCTCCCCCCGCCTTCCTGGAATTTCATTCCCCTTTGCTCCATTTGCACGCCGAGGCTTCCCCCTCCCACCTCTGTGTGCTGCTTGCGACTGCATCCGCACCCACGAGATTGCTGCCTCCAGCAAGCCAAGGCCGTGCAGGTAAGGCCCCATCCATGCTCCCTTTCCCCTTGTGTCTCATTCCCCACGCTCCATCTGCGCACTCTGCTCTCCTCCTGCCGTCTCTGTGTGCTGCTTGCTGATCGCATCCGCACCCATGAGATTGCTGCCTCCAGCAAGCCAAGGCCATGCAGGTGTGGACTTGCTTTTTCCCATTCCCAACCCCTCCCCTTCCGTGTCCAATCCTCCCAAGCTACCCTCTTCCCCCCCTCCCCCCTCCCCCGCTCCCCTTCACATATTTTTCTTTCCCGCCTCCCATTCCCCTCAACCCGTCCATTCTGCCATCCCCCCATCCTACGTTGTTCCGCATGCCCCTATGTAACAGGTGCGAGAGTGTTTCAGAGTCGGGCAAAAAGCAGCTCACATACCACCTTTCCTTCCTCGCTTCTCATTCCCCTTTACCTTTCATCCCTGCTGTCCCTGCACCCGACCTCCTTCATTCATTGCTTTTACGCTCTTAGGTGCGAGAGCGTTTCAGAGTCCGGCAAGAAGCAGCTCACATACCACCTCTATGTGCGAGAGAGAGGCACGTACCAATTTACCTCCGTCTTCCTCACGAAAGATTCTCTTACCCTCCCGGGCCTCCGCCGAGCCATTCGCCGAACCTTCAAGAAGAAGAGCTACAAGCCTGTTTGGGTCGGCAAGAGACCAGCCGTTTTGGCGTCGGAGAAGCGGATCAAGGCATTGAGGATTTTCCACGTGTATCCGGCGGGGTCCAACCAGAAGGAAGCCATGTTTGGGAGTGCGTGGTTCCAGACCTCCGCGCAGTTTGCCAAGTTTTTGGACAGCCACCCTTGCCCGAGATTAGAAGTGATCTTTATCTGAAATCGTAAGGTTTTTTATTCCGTGGAATAATATACAACTCGGGTGTTTTGTCCAACTCATTTGGGCGGTGTGCTAAGAAGAATGTGAGGAATTTTATTCCTTACCGGGTTGTACTGCAATCACTTACACCCGAACTCTTGGAAGACGAGACTCGGTCCAATTCCGATGCAACCCCGAGGCTGGCTCGCGCCGCCTCTGGCCCTTTTGACCGCGCCTGTACCCAACCTAGCCCTTCGGGCTCGTCGCCTAGCTAGAGCTCTCGCTATATAGTGCTAGGCTCCCATTCTTGTAGTGGTCATTATTATTCAGCGCACTCTAAGTTATTATTCATAACAAAGAACATCATGCGTTAGCGTTTTGAGAAAGACTCCGCTCTCCAGTTGGCTTTTTGCCGCCTCATAACGCAGATTTCATCCTACTCTGGGGTACCCTTGGAATTGCTGCACGCACCGAGCACAGTTGGAACACCAGAGTACTCCTGGGTCGCGTCTATTGTAGAATGACTCTCTTTTGTAGATTACGTCGTTTCTGAACCTGAACGACTCCTTGCACTAGTCAACTCGCGTCATGTTGTAAACTCGTCTCGAGATGGGTCGATCCATGTCGCAGCCGCGTTTGCGTGCGTCCGCGTTCTGCTCACTCTCGTGTGCGAGGACGCTCGTGCTGCCTTCCGTTCTCCTGTTCACGGTCCTGGCGCTCTTTAATCGCCATTTCCGCCTCCTCGCGTCGCCTTTCTCCAAGTCTCCTCTCTCTAGCCGCCTAATCTCCGTGCCATCATCTGCCGTTAATGCTGATGGTGCAGGTGGTGCCGATTCTGCTTCCAACTGGCTACGATCCGTGGATTCCCGGAAGCTTCTCCCGCTTGCGAATCGACTAGAGCCAGAAGAAGTCAGAAATCTGGAGGAGACGGTTGCGTTTCTACCTCGTTATAGCGAGTCCCGTTCAGAGCATAGTGACGAAGCTGTAGCTAGCAATGAGACAATAAATTTCAACATTGGCGACCTTGCAAAGCCAAGGGACCCCTTTCTTTCCATTCCTGGGCAGCCCGAGGAAGGAGGTTCTGTAACAGAAGCAGGTTCAAACGGGCAGCGAGAGCAGTTGTCCAGGGAGCCAGAGTGGGATTCAGAGGGGTATGTGTCAGCCAGTACACTCGGGCAGCTGGCTCAGGAAGCCTCGATTAACGGCACTGTTGTCATTCTCGTGTGCAGCTATGGTGAGTCTTGTTGGATTGGGTATAAAATATCCATGGTTAATCATACAGTCCAGAGAAATTCGACTCTTCTAGATTGCAATTGCACAATTCCCGTGCATCTTTTCTCCCCTCTCCTGACGTCCCATGGCTCCCCTCACCGTCTCTCAGGGTGTTTTTGAGAAACTTCAAAAAGTGCAGCCCATCTCTCCCGCACAGTGCAGCTTGCCCCCCGGCTCCTCGCATGTCTATCCCTCGGGTCGCTGTCTCCTATGACTTCTGAGTAGACTCAGAACGACTTTTGAGACGACTATTGAGTCGACTCAGGACGACTTTTGAGACAACTTAGAACGACTATAGAGTCGACTCAGGACGACTTTTGAGACAACTCAGAACGACTATTGAGTCGACTCAGGACGACTTTTGAGACAACTCAGAACGACTATTGAGTCGACTCAGGACGACTTTTGAGACAACCCAGAACGAATATTGAGTCGACTCAGGACGACTTTTGAGACAACTCAGAACGACTATTGAGTCGACTCAGGACGACTTTTGAGACAACTCAGAACGACTATTGAGTCAACTCAGGACAACTTTTGAGACAACTCAGAACGACTATTGAGTCGACTCAGAACGACTTTTGAGACGACTCAGAACGACTTTTGAGACGACTCAGAACGACTATTGAGTCGGCTCAGAATTACTCCTGAGTCAACTCAGAACTCACGACCCCTGGTTCGCCCACCTTCTCTCCTATGCAGTGCAGCTTGCCCCACGTCTCCTCCCACGCCCATCCCTCTCCTCTCCTCTCCTCACCCCATGCAGGTTGTGGGAATTTTCTGCTCAACTGGGCACTGTATGCAGGCGAGCTGGGGTACGGGCGTCGGCTCCTAAGCTCTCCTCACTTTCTCTAACCCCCCCCCTCCCTCCTCCTCCCACCTTCCCCCCATCCACCTCGCCCCATACAAGGCTACGCGGATTTTCTGCTCAATTGGGCGGTGTATGCGGGCGAGCTGGGGTACGGGCGTCAATTTCTTGTGTTTGCTGAGGATAGGGAGAGCTTCGATCTTCTGAGACACCGATTTCCAAGACAGGTGAGTCTCTTATAGGGAACCTTGGGAAGGTTCTTAGGGGGCTCCGCTCTGCAAGTTATTGTTCCTCCCAACCATTTTCCCTTAACCGATTTTCTCCCTACCAGTTTCTTTTTCTCCTTTCTTTCCCAATCATTTCCCCCCCAACATATTCCCACATCAGGTGGTGCGGTGGCACGTGCCAGAGATAGAGCAGGCGAGGGAGGACGAGCTGAAGGGCGCAGGACTGGTGGAGGAAAACGGTAGCACTCTCAGTGGCAGCACGAGCAGCAGTAGTGGCAGAGGTGGGAGGGATGGAAGTGGGGAGGGCAGCAGCAGCAGCAGCAGCAGCAGCAGCAAGGACGCCTTTTCTTTCCTCACTCTGGGCTTTAAGAGGCTCATGTATCGAAGGGTGGCCTACATCCGCACGCTCCTCAACATGGGCTTTAACGTCCTAATCTGCGACTCGGACTTTATCTGGGTCAAGGACCCCTTTCCTTACCTCTTTGCGAAGCCAAGTCCCTCGGAGCTCTCAAGACGATCCATGGCTTCCCGCCTGGCTTTAAGCACGGCTCTTGGAGTGTATAGCAACAAGAAGCGGGCGATATCTTTTTCCGACTTTGAATCACAAGCTTCGCCTACTTCTGGGGCAGCTCCTGTAGAGTATGATGTCGTGGGAGTGCGGGAATTCCCGGACACATACAATTTCTACGCAACTGCCACCTACCTCATGGATCCCCGGCCTGAAAAGCTTGACCATGCTAAGCTCTGCGGTGGCTTTGTCCTCTTCCGAAACACACCCGGAGGAAGGCTTGTCCTGGAGTTGCTTATAATGAAGATATACCGGGCGCCTAAGGTCACAGGGAGGGAGAATGATCAGCTTTATCTGGGCATGGCGATTCACGAGCTCTTAAAAGTCAACCCAGCTCCGCTAATAGGTGTTCTTCCACAAACTCTCTTTCCTCCGGGGTGGCTCTATTTTCAGGATTCTTCAGCATTACCTCCTGGTAGGCGACGGGTACTTCCCGACTGGGATGCTGTGGTGACAATTCACAATAACTGGATGGCAGGGAAGGGAAACAAGTTAGATAGATTCGTGACAGCTGGATTGTGGAGACTTACGGATGCAAAGCGAGATTTGTGAGGACATTGATCTATGTTGCTTAGGAGAGTGTAGAAGAGAGCTCATGGTTGATTGGAAATATATCTGATCTTCACCTTCTGGAGATTTGCACTGTAACGAATCGTCTCTGCTTACCCGCTATGCCAACACTGACCCTGCCTGCCACCCTCGATTTTTTCGGCCTCCCGCCAAGAGGATAAAAAGGTCGCCGCCTCACTTCTTTTCATTCTTCTCCGTTCATTTTCCAGCTCACCGTGCAGAGGAGAATCCATCGCGTAGAAGTGCTGGCTGCTCCCCCTACCCTAGTCGTCCTCGACACTCGGTTATTTCTCTCTCCGTTTGCTAGGAGAAAGCTTGGTTCCGCTTAGGGAACTGTCTCCTACGTATTTCTCGCCCGTCACGCTTTTGCCTGCAGGCGTAGCACTGCTGCCATATTCAGTTCAACAGAGGTACCCGAGTCATTACTCGAGTTTTTTAGAATTCTCAAACCTCTTCACTTAGGTCTTGACAGCAATCGCTTAGGCCGCATCGTCTGCCGATTCCTCTCCTCCCCTACAGCTTAGGCCGAATCGTCTCCAGTTTCCGCGTGCGTTTTCTAGAAAAGAACAGGAATGGCGCGCGGTGACGATTACGACGACGAGGTGGAGGGAGGGCGACGAGGAGTACGAGGAGGAGGAGGAGGAGGAGGAGGACGAGGAGTACGAGGAGCGCGCGGGGAAGAAGCGGGGGCGCGGATCGCAGTTCATCGACGACGCGGCGGAGGAGGACGAGGACGAGGACGAGGAGGACGAGGCCCCGCGCAAGAAAAAGGGGTCGACCACCGGCCGTTCGATGTTCATTGAGGAGGAAGCGGCGGTGGCGAGCGATGACGAGGAGGAGGAAGAGGAAGAGGAAGATGGTACGTTGATTTCTGAGCCGCCTAGGGAACAACGTCGCATGTTTTGAGGAGCCTTGGAGGAGGAAGGGTCGACGACCGGCCGGTGGATGTTTATTGAGGACGAAGCGGCAGCGGCGAGTGATGACGAGGAGGAGGAGGATGAAGAGGAAGACGGTACGGTTGAATGCTTCTTATGAAGCGTCTTATGCCGCAACTGGCATTGAAGTCGTTAAGTGAGGAATTAGGGTTGCGCGTGGAGGCTTCGACGGCGCTTACAGGAAGGAGGCGGTAGGTGGAGTAGACTTTAAAGCAATGAACGCAACTGAACGCAACTGCCCCTGAACTGGCGTTCGCAATCATTAGAAAGCCCCTAATGATCGGCGGGTTTTTCGATGCCTCGTCCATCTCATCTAATCCCGTACACTATTCGTCAGCAGGCTTTTTGAGCCGTATGAGCGGCTTTCGGCGCACCACCGCACGCCGCTGCCTTACCAACCGTGCTCTTTCCTCTCCTCCTTGGCAATCTTTACCCACCTTTAGGTTTCATTGACCGGGACGCGGACCTAGGCGAGGAGTTAGGCAACGAGCGGCCGTCGGCGCACCACCGCACGCTGCTGCGGCGCAACGAGGAGGAGGAGGAGGTGAACGAGGAGGACTACCAGCGGTTCCTGGAGGAGCGGTACGCGCGCAACGAGGTGCCCGACCTGGGCGAGGGCGAGGCCACCGAGGTCGAGCAGCAGGCGCTGCTGCCCTCCGTCCGGGATCCGAAACTGTGGATGGTCAAATGCCAGGTATGCGGTGCGGTACGGTGCTGGGGTGTGGTGGAGTGCAGTGTAGTGTAGTGTCGTGGTGTGAAGTAGTGTTGTGTGAATTGAAGGTAGGGTGCAGCACTAAACGAGGCTCAGCAGCTGGTGCCGCTGTCCTCAGCGCAGGATGCAAAACTCTGGATGGATGGTCAAATGCCAGGTATGGTATGCTCTTCCGGGCTGTGCTGTAGTGCTTTGCACTCTAGGTGCCCGAGCTGGGCACAAGGCAGTGGTGAGTCTATTTTCGAGGCGGCTGAAAAATACGCTCTGCGTGCCCAAGCCGAGCTGGCGGCAAGGCGGTGGTGAGTGAGGCCCATGCAGAAGTGCGTCAACGTGGAGGCTCCCTTGCTTGTCCCGTGCTAGTGAAACCATCATCCCATCTGTACCCATCCTGCCTGGAGGTTCCCATATCTATCCTGTGCCTCATTCCTTCTCCCTCCCCCCGCCCCCCCCCGGGCCCCCCCCACCCCTCACGCCCCCTTCCCCCGCCTTGCAGCTGGGCCACGAGCGCGAGGCGGTGGTGTCGCTGATGCAGAAGTGCGTGAATCTGGAGGGGCAGGGCGGGGCGCTGCAGATCAAGTCAGCCATAGCGCTGGACAACCTCAAGGGGTGCGTGTACGTGGAGGCGCACAAGGAGGCGTACGTCAAGGAGGTGCGTGCTTGAAGGAGGTGCGTGCTTGAAGGAGGTGCGTGCTTGAAGGAGGTGCGTGCTTGAAGGAGGTGCGTGCTTGAAGGAGGTGCGTGCTTGAAGGAGGGGTGTTGAGAGAGGGAGACTGAATTCGGTTCAGCTGTTGATACGCGGCTCAGGAGTCTATTTTCGGTTTGAGGCGCCTCAAAAGGAGCCTATTTTCGGTTTGAGGCGCCTCAAAAGGAGCCTATTTTCGGTTTGAGGCGCCTCAGAAATTAATTCGGTTCAGCTGTTGATACGCCGCTCAGGCCATTGCGCTGGACAGCTTCGACGGGTGCGTGCGTGTACGTGGTGGAGGCGCACCAAGGAGGCGTACGTGTGGAGCTGAGTCATCTCAGTGCTGTTCTTCAGCTTTCTTTATCATTCGAAGCATATGTAGGGCGCAATTTGTTGTATGCGTGGAAGCAGTCGTTGCTGCTCATTATTTTTTAGAATTCTCAAAAATGACTCCACTCATTTGAAGCATATATAGGGCGCAGTTTGTTGTATGTGTGGAAGCAGTCGTTGGAAGTAGTTTGTGGCTTACAGGGTGCTCGCCAGGTAAGGAGATGGCTGTTCCCACCCTCAAGCCCACCCCCCACCCCCCCTCACACCCTCTCTTCCACACCACATCCCCTCCTGCCCCCGCTCGCCCTCTTTTTCCCCCAATCTCGACGAGGCGTGTGCGGGGCTGCGCCTGCTGTACTCGTGGAGGCCGGCGCTGGTGCCCATCAAGGAGATGGCCCGTCTCACACTCGGCGCTGGTGCTCAGAGTGGAGCAGAAGACGGTGGACCTGGAGAGGCCTTTCCAACCCTCACCCTTCCCCCCTCCCTCTACTAGGCGTGTGCGGGGCTGCGCCTGCTGTACTCGTGGAAGCCGGCGCTGGTACCTATCAAGGAGATGGCGGGGGTGTTGACGGTGGAGCAGAAGTCGGTGGACCTGGAGGAGAACAGCTGGGTGCGCGTCAAGATCGGGCTCTACAAGGGCGACCTTTGCGCTGGTGAGTGCTCCAGTCTGTGCGTGTGTACGGGGGGAGAGGGGAGTGTGGGTGAGTGTGAGGGTGTTTGGATTAACGGTGGAGCAGAAGTCGGTGGACCTGGAGGAGAACAGCTGGGTTGCGCGTCAAGATCGGGCTCTACAAGGGCGACCTCGCACTGGTACGATAGGCAGAGCGAAATAGTGTGGGTGGGGAGAGAGAGTGTCTTTGGGGGGAGGGAGGGAGGGAGTGGGTGAGTGTGAGTGTGTTGGGATGAACAGTGGAGCAAAGGTTGGTGGATCTGGGAGACTGGAGGAGAACAGCTGGGTGCGTGTCAAAATCGAGCTGTACACGAGGAACCTCGCTCTGTTGTGTGCTTCGGTCTGTGTGTGTGTGTGAGGGGGGGGGGGGAGGGTGAGTGGGTGGGTGTGAGGGTTCCATTCCATGATGCATGCTCACATGCCAAGATCGCGTGATAGTGTGAGCACACTGTGAAGATGCATTCCATCAAAACGAGGGTTCCATTCCATGATGCATGCTCACATGCCAAGATCGCGTGATAGTGTGAGCACACTGTGAAGATGCATTCCATCAAAACGAGGGTTCCATTCCATGATGCATGCTCACATGCAAAAGATGCACACTGTGCTGGCCCGTGCCCAGCACCATCACCATATAATGCGTGTCAACACACACACACCACACACACACACACACACCACACACACACACACACACACACACACACACACACAAAATGCTTCCCTGAGCCACCTCACCCCTGCACCAAGCCATTTCATGTCACCGTGCGTGCCCATACCACCCCGCACTACGACATGCCCATGCCCACTCATATACCCCCCCATCCCACCCCATGCCACCCCATGCCACGTCACACGTGCAGGTGACTGACGTGGACACAGTGAAGCAGAGGGCCACCATCAAGCTCATTCCCCGCATCGACCTCCAGGCGCTCGCCCAGCGCCAGGTGAGGCATTCAGAGTGCTACTGCTGGGTGCTTGAAGGTGGGTAGACGACTCAGAAACCACCTCGGTGAGCCACGGTAGTGAAGCAGAGGGCCACCATCAAGCTCATTCCCCGCATCGACCTCCAGCTCCAGGCGCTCGCCCAGCGCCAGGTAAGGCATTCAGAGTGCTACTGCTGGGTGCTTGAAGGTGGTTCGCTTGTAAGACGACTCAGAAAACACCTCGGTGAGCCACGGTAGTGAAGCAAAGGGCCACCATCAAGCTCATTCCCCGCATCGACCTCCAGGCGCTCGCCCAGCGCCAGGTGAGACACTGAGACTGAGAGTGCTGTTGCCGCTGGGCTCGAGAAATATGTTTGCTTGTAGTTCGGCTCAGGAGTCACTGCAGTGAAGCAGAGGGCCACCATCGAGCTCATTTCCCGCATCGACCTGCAGCGCTCGCCCAGCGCCAGGTGAGCCCTCGCCCAGCGCCAGGTTAGTCAGTATGAATCATCTCCACTCATTCCATGTGCGCTCTTCCACTAGCCCTCGCCCAGCGCCAGGTTAGTCAGTATGAATCATCTCCACTCATT
>BQMB01000217.1:0-49067 GCA_027943415.1 Closterium sp. NIES-67
CAGAATTTTCGGGAGTTTCTAGCGAAGTGTTCGGATTGGCTTCTGAAAATAGCGAGGAGTCGTCGGGCGGCCGGAAGATGGTCGTCGCGAGGAGACAAGTGCACGGGAGTCCTCAGGCGGCCGGGAGATGGTCGTCAGGAACGCGCGGGGTGGCGAAAATGGCGGGACGCACCGCGATGGGCGTTTGTCGTGCCATGTAGCTGCATGGTGAAATGCAGTTGCGTCGCTGGCGTCGGCGTTTCCGGCAGGCTAGTTGCAGACGATTGACGGGGCTTCAACACTATTTCGGCAATGGGCAGATCCGACAAATTCAGAACGACACGATCGCATGAAGTTATGTGGGTGTGCAGTTGTGTGGGAGTAGCTGAGATTAACGACCTCGGCGCTATACACTACGACGGCCATCTGGAGGTGATGACGCTGTGCTGGAGTGAGTGTACTCAGCGAGAGCGGAGTTACGGTATCTACTAAGTACTTCGTGGTTCCGACATTTTCGGAGAGCTTGTGGAGTGGTTCGAGCGTTTACAGCTGGAGTTTTGCCCGCTATCTTCAGGGGTACAAGAGACATCGACCGACATTGCGGAGTGTTTTGGTTATATGGAGCAGAAAGGGAGCAGCGCAGTTTCGGCTCTTCCGAAATTTTCGGCATGTACGGACAAAAAGGCGGACACAGCTGGTGTCATTTGAAATCGGGTTGCGTTCGAGCATATTCACGGGAGTGGTTCGGTACAGGTTACAGGTCATTGCTCTCGTCGTCAGCCTCTCGCCACTACCCGCTACCACCCCCACTGTTAAAAAAAAAAAAAAAAAAACTGTGTGAGGAGTCTTCTGGAGCAGTATTTGCGGAATTTCATGACCTGTGAAGCGGTTTACCCTGCGGAGACATTTCCGTTTGGAGCATCCTTTGGTACTTCTATCGATTGGAGTTTAGCAGCGGCATCATGGAAGCTGATCTCTGGGGTTTTCAGCAGCAGTTTGGGCATATTTCGACGCCCCCGGAGCATTTGTTTTCTTCGGTTTTACCTGAGAATTGGGAGTTGTTTTCTTTTGAAGAGGGGAGAAGGGCAGCTGTGCTGCAATTATTCGACGACTTTCCGGCGTGTTCCGTTAACCATTTGCGACCGATTTCGTCATCGTTACGCTTCTGCGCCTGATTTCGTCACTTCGTTGATGGAGTTCGCTGACTTTCGTGGGACACGGACGCGTGCTCTCGCATGTGACTCGAACGACCTCGCATTTGACGAACGGGTCCTTCATATTCATTGACCATCACAATATTCGCCCGTCGTCATTTCAAGAAATTCGACGGACATGCGCCATCATCAATCGGTTTCACTGTTCACTGTCTTTTCGTTGGAGTATTTATCCTTGCCCGTTTGGTCATCAGAATAATTCGACCATCTTCGACGGCGGCGATTAAAGCGATCGTTTCGACGCTTTCTGACCATCGATTTCAGTTCGACCTCAAGACCTCGTCAGGCCGGCGTAATCATTACGCTCGTCACAGGGCTGAAGACTTACAGTCACTTCGGGGATTAAATTTGATAAAAGGTTCGACCTCGATAAAGGGAGGGCTTTCCTTTAGAAGGTGGGAGAGTGTAAGGAATTCCGATTCCTTACAGGGACTCGCCACAGCGAGTACCGCGAACAGTGCGGGTCCGCAGGCTCGGCCTTGGTTTATCGCGCCAAACCAGCCCTTGACGACCTTTTCGGCCCCAACCTGATCCCGAGTCGCCCCGAATCCGTTTTGACCCCGTCACCCTCGGACTGTCGAGCCCTCGACTGGTCTAACCCTCGACATTTCGACCTGGTCAACTCGCACTATATAAGCCCTAGGTCTCATTATTCAGGAGAATGCCGTAATCACTTTCCCCTATAGTATTCTGCGCTATACTCTGAGTTATAATTCATAACAATTATGCCCCCTGTTATGAATGGGACTGCCGAGTAGCGCGGAGGGCAATGGCGAAACTGTGAACGAGTGAATGACAATAAAATGAAAGACAATACAATATATAGAAAGCCTAGGGTGATCCTGGACGTAGGATCGGAAGGTTCAGGAAGGGTATCGAAGGGCCTCGATGTATCGTAGCGAGGTCCGGAAAGACCCAGGAGGCTCGAACTGAAAGGTCTGGAACCCTATCGCTGGTTCGGGACTGTTCGAGTCGTACGCCCTGTAGCAAGCCTCAGTAAGGAATTACGCATCCCTTACACTCTCCCCCCTTCTAGATAAGCACACAAATAAAAAAACAACACACACTCTAATTGAATCTCGTAGTAGTGAAGCCACCACTGTTGAGAATCTCGAGCTTCTTCAAGAAACTCCATCCAACGGTCGAAACGCGTCGAAACGATCGCCGTCGATCGTAGCTGTCGAAGTTGGGTTGAATTACCCAGATAACCAAACGGGCAGTAGGGATACTACCGCACCACAGCTTCCTTGTCTCCAGCGAATCCTTCGCCGACAATCAACAACTCCAACCGTCGTGTACTGTATCCACACAGTAACACCACGTTATTCACACCGCTGCAAGCTAGCGTGCCGAATCTTCCGCATAGCGCCAAACTTGTCCGTCGCTCTGTAACTGTAGATTGCTCCTCGTTTAATTCCACGTGAGTCGTGACACTCGAAGAAACACGCGTCCGTATTTCACCAAGTCAACGAACTCCTGCTTTTCGTCAAATGCGAGGTCACTCGTGACACATGCGAGAACACGCGTCCGTGTCTCACGAAAGTCAGCGAATTCCATCAGCACAAGGACGAAATTTCAACCCATCCAGTAACCGTAGTCGATGTCGCTTCGGGCGGTCAATATAAACGCGCCGACTCCTGCGAAATTCCCGAAATGCCAACTCGAATCTGTCCGTCGATTCAGTCGGTCGAACAGCATCTATCCGTCGATGCTCCTGCAGCGGATGTAAAATCGTCGAGGGTAAATCCAAAAAAACAACTGCTGCGCAGCTGTTCTCTCCCCCCTCCATGAAAAGAAAATATTCTGTCGTCTATGCCGAAAACATACTGCTTCAAGTTTTTTAAGACCCGAAACTTAAAGTATCTTCAAACTCTGCTCCTCGGGACCAGTCTCAGCGCGACCCTATAACGCAGGGCAACTGCGCTACGTAAACTCTTGCTCCATCCCACGCTGTAGATAATTATTCAGCTCCACAGAATACCGTCGATCTGCTTCGTGATGTTAAAATCCGAAACTTTTCCTGACCGGTTCACCGTGCAGACGTTCACCCATCGCGCAGCGACGGCAGGTACCCCAGAAAAAACTTGGGTACAGTTTTCAGCTCCTGCAGACGTTTTCTCTGTAGTTTCACCGACTAACCATGCAGGTATTTAAACCTTCGCATAGCTCGGTAGGTACCCGTGACCCCATTCACCGCTCCAGCCAAAAACTTGAAGAATTCCCACCCGGAAAATACCCGACGTTTTAGCGACTCGCCGATGTTCACCCATCCTTGCGCCCGTCCAGGTAAATCCCCGAATGAGTCCTCACAGCCAAGTCTTCGATTATAGTTCCGCAGCTCAGGAATAATCCTAGAAGACTCCCGCGTAACTCCAAATTTTCCGTGACGGCAACACGTTTTTCCCACTGCAACAGTAACCCGAAGCTCCAGTTGATGACTACACTCCAGAGAAGAGGTGAATCCGCCGTGTGCCCGTACTCAGGTAAGCGCAAACACTATCGTAGTTGGGCGAATTAATCAATCAAATTTGCGGGCAACCGCTTTGCAGCTTACGTGAGGAATTCTCATTCCCCTCCCCCGAAAATTACGTATCTGCAACAATCTGCTCCAAACTGCTGCAATTTCTTCAACTGCTGCTTCCACGATAAACCCCCCCGTAGGCCACTGTTCACCCAGCACCCACGTTCGTCGTTCTCCAAAACAGTACCGCGCACGTTCTGTCGAAAACTCGCGGCTCCGTCGATTTCGGCGACACATCCTCGCCGTTCGTATCGGACCCAATCTCCGCGTACCGTCCGATCTTCTCGCAATTTTCCTTCGCTTACTTCGTTAATCTGCTTCACGCGCCTCCCACTGTAGAGCGTACGATTTTCACAAATAATGCACCTGTCGTGTAGCGCCGAAATGTTTTCTTTATCGATCTACCAGCACAGGGTGATCCGCTGGCTCACCACCCTTATTCGGCCAGAACGGTCGGAGTAGTCTTAAACCCGAACTGGTACCTGGTGGTGGTGCTGAAAATCGGGCGACCCAGCCAAGTTAGTCAGGGGGATCCATTTGCCGCTGACTCCTTAAAATTTCCCGGCTGTTCCCAGTCGTTCTCCATCTCTGCTTCAGCTCTTCGTCGTTGACTTTTAGCGATGACCCGGCGAATGACACTTAAACTCGACCTGAGAGTAGTTGCTGGTCATCCTCCGTAGATCGTGGGGTATAATTTCTGACCACGAAAATAGCTTCCTCTGCGGAAATCCAGACTCGCCGAGTTCGAAACTCCAGGGCAGACGAATTACACCTCCAGGCAGGCAGGTCACGCGAATAAATCTCGAGGTCAGTACTCCCCGAAACTTTTCCGTGCCTGAGCCCCACGTGTGCTGCCGTGCGATCCTTGGTCGTGCCGAAAACTCCAACGCCGCGTTTGCTGAACAGTTCCGAAGTCCTGTTTTCATCTGCGTGTCGCCTGCCGGAAACGCCGAGCCCATGACATCAGCTACACTTCACCATGCAGCTACGTCTGCTACACGCGCTCCTGACGAACTCCATTTCGCCTGGGGATTTCCGCGAGCTTGTCGTCTCTTGATGAGCTCCTCGCTCCATTCGGACACCAATCCGAATCGTCGTTGCTGCTTGTCGAAATTTCCGAAACTGCAACCAAGACCCCTTTAACGATATGCGAAATGAACAACATACCAAAAACACTCTTCAAAATCTTCGCCATGTCAGGACGGACACAACCGCCCTCGAGGGGATGACTCTTCCCCCCCCCCAAAAAAATCGTTATACCCTCGGAAGCCCAGCGGGTGAGAAAAATGGCTCTGAATACCAAGTGTTATGAATGGGTCTGCCGAGTAGCGCGGAGGGCAATGGCAAAACTGTCAACGAGTGAAGGACAATAAAATGAAAGACAATACAATATATAGAAAGCCTAGGGTGATCCTGGACGTAGGATCGGAAGGTTTGGGAAGGGTATCGAAGGGCCTCGATGTATCGTTGCGAGGTCCGGAAAGGCCCAGGAGGCTCGAACTGAAAGGTCTGGAACCCTATCGCTGGTTCGGGACTGTTCGAGTCGTACGCCCTGTAGCAAGCCTCAGTAAGGAATCACGCATTCCTTACACCCCCATGTTATGAAATATAACCAGAGTGTAGCGCAATATTCAACAAGGGAACGTGCGATTGACCAGGAAAGGGCCAGTAAAGGGCCGACAGTCCCGAGGGTGACGGGAACGAAATGGGTTCGGGGAGACTCGGGATCAGGTTGGGGGCCGAATACGGGCCATCGCTGCCAGCTGCTTCCGCCGCCTTCACGGTATGTCTGTGGCCGCTTCGGGTCCCCGGCGGCCCCACCCGACTGGCCTATCCTGCTCCCAGTGTCTCAGATATCAGACGAAATCGGTCTGATGGTCTGAAAATCAGACCTGTTTTTTCTCATTCATCTGATTTTTTGACGGGCTAAATTAATTTGTCTGATCGTCCAGATAAGCCATAAGATTCCGTATGAAAGTACAGACTAGGTGTAGACTTTCGTCTGAGAATTCAGATAGCGCAGATTTTTTTCGTCTGATACATTCCTCCTCTCCCTAACGCCCCTTCCCTCCCCCCTTCCCAGTCCCCCACGACCAAGTCCCCAGGTGCCGGATACCGCATTCCCCCGGATAAAACACCCGCCTAAATTAATCACCCATGGGCCATGGGTGGTTGGTTTGGGCGGACCTGGGTGCTTTATTAAATTGGATATTCATACCACCCTAGTTTTTGGCATGAAACCTATACACCACCCCCCTGGTTCATTTTCACTGGATTTCTTTAGATTTTGCCTCTTATCAGAGTGTCTCTTATCAGACTCGCGCGTCACTGAGCAGTGCAAGCTCGACGCGAATTGGTTCAATGCGGTGTAGAACTGTTACCATGCCTGGAATTCTTGTCACTCAGGCGAATGTTGCGAGTCTGATACAAGGTATCACAGGATCGAATGTGTCGATGAAAGATTGCACTATCGATCAGTACAAGGCGCTTTTATACTTCCAGAGTACATCGGGTAACCATGTTTATCTTATCCTAGGGGAATAGACCCTTCTAGAAGATAGAATCACCCTGCGTATAGCCACGCAAGGCTATTGGCTTCAAGGGATTACAACACGATTACGCTAGATAGAGCGCACCAGTACATCCCAAGTCTGGTCGGTGATATAATTATAATAGCAGGATAAACCAAAGGTTAATGGAAAAGGAAGAATAGGAAACCAAATGAGATGGAATAAAAGAGAAATGAAAAAGGAAGGAAATAAGAAAAGGCCAAGTGGTGTAACGAGGTCGTACTCTCACACTTCCCCCCCTCAAAGCTGGGTGGTAGAAGTAACACCCTGCTTGACAAGGTAGTCATGCAGAGGACGACGGGCGTTACCCATGTCAGACTCAGGTACCCAGCTGTCCTCAGAAGGATCATAACCCTTCCAACGGATGAGAAGCTCCACGGTGCCATTCCGACGACGGCGGTGTGCGAGCACGGACTCGACCTCGTACTCGGGTTCATTCTGGACGAGGACGGGCGGTGGCGGCGGCGGTTGGCGTTTGATGAAGATCGTGTTCTGGTCCCGATAGGGCTTCAGAAGTTGGACGTGGAAGGCGTTGTGAATCTTCCAGGTAGCTGGCAGGCGTAAGCGGAAGGTAACAGGAGTGACATGTGCTTCAACGAGAAAAGGCCCGCAGAAGTGAGGTCGAAGTTTAGATGGGAGATGGCTGATGTCCAGGTTGCGGGTGTCAAGAATCACCTGGTCTCCCACGGTGATGGTGTGATCGTTGCGATGGCGATCAGCCTGGCGCTTCTGTTGCAATTGAATGTCGAGGAGGCGCTCGTGGGTCCGATCCCAAAGCTGATGCATGGTTGTGATGAAATCATGTGCTGGTTGGACTGTAGCTGATGCTGTCGGTTTTTGTGGTGTGAGTGGGTGGCGTCCGTAGCAGAGGAAGAACGGCGTCTGTCCAGTAGCGGCATGTGTAGCATTGTTGTAAGCAAACTCTAGTACGAGCAGGTGCAAGTCCCATTTGGAGATCTCGTCCTTGCAGGCTGCTCGGAGGAGTTGCTCAACAATTCGGTTGAGGCGCTCGGTCCGTCCGTCTGTCTGCGGATGGTAAGCAGATGACATGGCGAGTTTGGTCCCGAGGAGAGACATACAGCGACGGAAAGTATTGTCCACATGTTTGTGACTTAGAGGTATTTTGCCATTTTAGGGGGTCATGGACATTAAGACTTAATCTTCTGGTGTGCCTAGTGTATGTAGGTTGGGGTAAGGCTCCACGCCCATGCCTTACATCACAGAAGTATAATGATGTTTACAACAAATACTAGAAAATAACAATCTTGGTACATGTGGACAATTATTGCCAGGCGTAAGCAGCAAGTTACATCAGCCCCTAACTACACTGAGAGAAAAAACCGTCCGGATGTTTGGCACAAAGTTGGGTTTTTAGGCTTTGAGACTACTGTATGGTAAACCTGCAAGATGCATGGTGGTACACGTTGGGAGAGGCACAAAGTGGATGCGTTCACATCACTAAGAACTAGAGTAGTACATTGGATCTAACTCATACTCCAATAGATATACAACGAGTACATCCGGACAGTTTTTTCCCAGGACAAAGAGCAAACTTCCGAACATCGTTTCTAGTAACTAGTCCACCTACTTTTGGCGTTGATCACCACCTGCACCCTCTTACGCATGTTATCTACGAGGTTAGTGCAGACCTTGGCATGAAGCTTCTCGCACTCTTCCTTGACCCACCATTTTGCATAAGGGGGTGAGCACAAGGAAAATTGCGAAGTATTTGAGCGTATGCATAAGTATTGTGCACGAATTCGGATTGAATGTAATTTCTGAGACTAGCCAAGCCAAGGGGTGTCCAAAGATGCCATTAGTTAAATGGTCCTAGCTTATCATGGGTCGTTTTCGTCGTATCGTTCTAGGGTAAAATCACGAATAGAGTGGCAAAATCTAGCATTCCCACCACGAAACTTAGGGCAACAGAGCACGGTCGATTGAGCATCCTTTCATTGTTAGAATCATGTTAAAATCCGCGGGTCTAGTGACAGTGCATCAGTTGAAGAAGCCTCAACTGTTTGGGAAGAATATCAGGGTTGAGGTCTGGTGAGGAAGAGGGTCACTCCAGTGCTACATATCCATGCTCTCCAATCCATTCCAAGCCTAGGCAGGAAAAATGACATGGAATGGCTTGGAGAGCATGAGTATGTTGCGCTGGAGTGACCCTTTTCCTCACCAGACCTCAATCCAGATATTCTTCCCAAACATTCGAGGTTTCTGCGACTGCTGCACCGTCACTAGACCCGCGGATTTTAACATGGTTCATACAGTGAAAGGATGCTCAATCGACCGTGCTCTGTTGCCCTAAGTTTCGTGGCGGGAATGCTAGATTTTGCCACTCTATTCGTGATTTTACCCTAGAACGATACGACGAAAACGACCCATGATAAGCTAGGACCATTTAACTAATGGCATCTTTGGCCACCCCTCGGCTTGGCTAGTCTCTGAGATAACATTCAATCAGAATTCGTGCACAATACTTATGCATACGCTCAAATACTTCGCAATTTTCCTTGTGCTCACCCCCTTATGCAAAATGGTGGGTCCAGGAAGAGTGCGAGAAGCTTCATGCCAAGGTCTGCACTAACCTCGTAGATAACATGCCTAAGAGGGTGCAGGTGGCGATCAACGCCAAAAGTAGGTGGAATATTTACTAGAAACGCTGTTCGGAAGTTTGCTCTTTGTCCTGGGAAAAAACTGTCCGGATGTACTTGTTGTATATCTTTTGGAGTATGAGTTAGATCCAATGTACTATTCTAGATCTTAGTGCTGTGAACGCATCCACTTTGTGCCTCCCAATGCGTACCACCATGCAGCTTGCACGTTTACCATACAGTAGTATGAAAGCCTAAAAACCCAACTTAGTGCCAAACATCCGGACGGTTTTTTCTCTCAGTGTAGTACCTAATCCACCGCCCTTTCGCCTTAGACACCGCCCTCACCCTCCTGGGCGTGCTTTCCACCAGGTGGGTGCACACATCCGCCGGGATCTTCTCCCATTTCTCCTGCACCCGCTCCCAAAGGTCCAGCATACCAGTGGGAGGCTTATAAGGCTTGGCCAGCTGCCTCTTGAGATGAGCCCATAAATGCTCCATTGGGTTGAGGTCGGGTGAGGAAGACGGCCACTCTAGCACCCCTGAATCTTACTCTCAAAGCCACTCCTGTACGAAACGCGACTTGTGCTTCGGGTCGTTGTCGTGCTGGAAGATAGTTTTTGAGGGTGTAAGCTGGTAAAGCTCAATCGTACTGTTGAGATCGTCCTGCAGTATACTCAGCGAGAGCAGTCCATCCACCCTACCATATGTTTTGCTCATGAAACCCGCTCCCTTTTACGACATGCAGTCGTAAATTATAAAGCAACCGCCCCCGTATTTGACGGTCTGCTTGATTCGGTGTCTTTGGAGGGCAGTCCCTTCGTGAACGCAGGCGTATGAGAGTCAGTCGGATGCAAGACGACCGATCTTGGTCTCATCCGCACAGATAACTCGCTTTTAGTCGTCAACCGTCCAGTCTGCGTGGGCACGCGCCCATTCCAGCCTATCGCGTATGTTTTTTCCGAGAGTGTCGCGGTTTCTTGGGATGCTTGATTGCGACAAGTCGGCTCCCATTCAAAGCGTTACGCAATGTCTTAGGATGCAACGTGATGCCGTGCTGCTTCTCAACGATTTTCGCCAAGTGAGCGGAGATTTCTGCCTCCTCGAGGGTAATCGACCGAACTATGCCGCGGCGAACTCTCTCTGTCACTAAGCGAGGGCGACCGGCTGAGGGCATCGTAGGACGCACGTCATCGCGGCTAGACTCTACAATCGCCTTGATGGGCCGAACTCTTCCCTATGGCTAGCTGTTTAACGATTCAACGATTGCTCTACCCCCTCCGCAACAAGGGAATGATCTATGCGTAGAGCGCCTCATCTAACGGTTTCATGATGGCCTAATCATCGCTGCGGTCCTAGGCTATCTCCTGACTACTCGATAGTCGCGAGGGCAAGTAAGAAAAAATAGCGAGGTCAGGAAATAGATCTACTACGCTGCTTGGCCTAAACTGTCCGGATGCACCCACGCGGACGAAATCTCGTCCTCGGTAAAAAATCGACCCCTATAAAACTGAAACCAGCATCTGTCACGTACAGTACAGTACTACTCTACATCCAACCCCAAAATTTGATTCGTAACTAAACAAAGAAGGCACCAAACCAGTATGAGAAATGTTTTAAGGCAATTATCCGGGCAATACTTTCCGTCGCTGTAAGTTCCTTCCAGAACTTGCTGGTGAACTTAGGGTCTCGGTCGGAGATGAGTGTGGTTGGAATGCCATGCTGTGAGATGATGCATCGAACGAAGAGTTGTGCTGTTTCTTCGGTGCGAGCTGTCGTGTGTGTCGGGATGAAGTGTCCCATTTTGGAGAACTTGTCAATGACGACAAGGATGGCGTCATGACCTCTGGAGGTAGGTGGTAACCCGGTGATAAAGTCCAGGCTAACCACTTGCCATGGTTGTTCTGTGACAGGAAGAGGCTGCAGTAGTCCCGCCTTTTTCTGCTTGCTGCTCTTCATCCGCTAACATGTATCACACGAGGTGACGAATTTCTGGACATCTTCTGCTAAGTGGGGCCAGTAGTAGTGCTTTGCGATACCGGTCAGCGTCTTGTTGCTACTGAAGTGTCCGGCGTAGAGGACGTCATGATATTCTTCGAGTAGTAACTGGCGCAAAGGAGGGTAATTGGGTACCCAGATTTTCGTTGATCCTTTCCGGTACGCGATGTCACTGTCCCACAGTAGCAGATGTCGCTTTTCTGCCAAGGGAATTTCGGGGTCGGTGGCGTACCCGTGTGTGAAGAGTCCCTTGAGTAGTGGATTCATCCCTTCGGCCTGAATAGCGGCAACGTGTGCAGGCCGGCTGAGAGCGTCTGCTTTGTTCTTATGACCGGGCTTGTACACGATGTCGTAGTGGAAGTGTGTCTCGAGGAAGTCGATCCACCGGACCTGCCGCCTGGAAAGGTTGGGTTGTGTCTTCAACTATTTTAGGCTGCAGTGGTCGGTGTAGACGGTTGTTCTTCGTCCTTCGAGATAGCATCTCCACGCTTTGAAGGCGATGATGATAGCCAGGGCCTCCTTGTCGTGTATCGGGTAGTTGAGTTCTGCCCCGTGTAGTTTCTTACTTAGGTAAGCAATTGGTTGTAGTCCATTCCCTTGATCTTGCATCAAGACTGCTCCCACTGCTTGGTCACTGGCGTCAGCTTCGATGACGTAGTCGCGTTCGGGATCTGGCAAAATGAGTACCGGTGCGGACGTAAGTGCTTGCTTCAGCTGCTCCACGGCTTCCTGGTGCTTCGGCTCCCATTTGTAGGGTGTGTTCTTCTTCAGCAGATTCGTGAGTGGTGCTGCGATTTTCGCATACTGTGGCACGAACCTGTTGTAGTAATTAGCGAAGCCTAGGAACTGCTGCAACTCCTTCACGTTCTCGGGTGTCTTCCACGTGCATACGGCCTCGATTTTCTTGGGGTCGACGTGAACTCCTTGAGCGCTCACCATGTGTCCTAGGAACTGGACCTTCTCAAGGGCGAATTCGCTCTTGGACAGTTTGACGTAGAATCGTTCTCGTCGAAGAATTTCGAAGACGCGTCGCAGGTGTTCGACGTGCTGCTTCATGTCGCGCGAGTAGATGAGTATGTCGTCCAGGTACACCACCACGCACTCGTCCAAAAGTGGTCGTAGAATGTGGTTCATTTCGGCTTTGAACGTTGCCGGTGCGTTGGTGAGTCCGAATGGCATTACCAAATACTCGTACGATCCATACCGAGTTCGGAAAGCAGTTTTGTGGATAGAGTTGTCCGCCATGCGTATCTGCCAGTATCCGGACCGCAGATCCAGTTTGGAAAATACCGTAGCTCCCCGAAGCTGGTCAAGCAGGTCATCGATTCGCGGTATCGGATATTTATTCTTGATGGTCTGCTTGTTAAGAGCTCGGTAGTCGATGCACATGCGCAGGCTTCCGTCCGGTTTCGGTGTGAAGAGTACTGGGGCACGGTACGGCGAAGTGGATGGTCGGATGAGTCCTTTGGCTAGGAGATACTGGATTTGTTTTTTCATGTCGGTCAGCTCCGTAGGGCTGAGCCGATATGGTGCTTGGAAGGTCGGCTTCGAACCCGGTTCCTCCACAATCTCGTGCTGATGCGTTCGGTATGGCGGTAGCTCATTCGGAAGATCGTCCGGAAGAATATCTTGGAACTCCTTCAATAATTCCTTGATCTTTCCTGGAGGTTCCGAGGCTCTCTCCCTATCGTTCTTCGCCTCTGTTGCTATTGCCAGGAACCCTGTGTTGGTTCGCTTCACGTCCTTCTCGAATCGTGCGAGTGTCTCCACTGGGATATCTCCTGTATCGTCCCAGTTGGGTAGCTGTACTCTCCGTCCATTGTTGTAGATGCTTGCGGTGCGGTTCACCCAGTTGATCTCGAGGTTGAATCTTTTTAGGAAGTCTCGCCCGAAGATCACGTCAAGCCCTTTGATGTTGGTGATGGGAAGTGCAGGTCTCCAGCGCAGTGGTCCAATTTGTAGGTGTAGCACTGCTTCGCCGTGTACTGGTAACTTGCTGCCGTCCACCATCGTTGCAGAGAATCCTGAAGGCTTGTACTCTTCCCGAAGTCGGTCGATTACTGCCTCGTCGCAGACGGTGTGTGATGCTGCGCTGTCCACGAGTGCTTGGAGGGCCCGGAGTTTCCTTGACGACTGTGCGCGTCACTGATGCCGAAGAACTGGATGCATCCGGAGGAGGTTTTTGGGGTTTGTGCAGCTTCTTATAGACCCCCAGTTCCCTCTTGAGCTGCTTCAGCTCCACCGACGTCTTCCCGGGGGAACGGGTAGTCATTGTGGGCTGGTGTCGGGAGAGGACGTTGACTCCGTGGAAAGGTCGGCTTCTTTCCACACTCCTTAATTTTTTCCCCAAGTTGTCCGGTACCGGTATAATCTCCACAGCTGTCTGCTTCTTTTGGAGTCCTTCCCGAATTTTCTCCAAGGCTCAAGCCCCTCGAACATCATAAGTTTTCATTAAAGCATCTTTATAAGATAACTTTAACGAATTCTTATAATTTCTTGGGTCTTCAAGCAGTTTCCCCGTCTCGGCAGAGTATTTTTTCGCGGAGTCGTATTTTTCCTCGGCGATTTTCCGTGGCGAAGACTGGTCGTGGTGTGGAGATTTTCCCCCATCATTTCCTCCTTCTCGTGTCGAATCAGCTTCGTCGAAGTTGATTTTCCCGAAATCCCGCGGCCGCTTTCGGATCTTTTTATTTTCGCTAGCTAGATCCGCAATCAGTGGCGACTCCCGTTTTTTGGCTTCTGATTGGCTAAAGAATTCCGCCACTGTTGCGTGCCCGATACTCTGCGCGTGCGGCTTTCATTGTGCTGCAGTCGAAGATTCGATGACCCGGCACCCCGCAAAAATCACACGTGTAATTGATGTTTTTCGGACGTGGCCGCCCCTCGAATCTGTCGACTTCCATTGGGTCGGCGAACGTGGGGTGAGCCGAGCGGTCGCCCTGTCGCGTACTGCCGACGTGCGTCCGTCGTGTTCCGGCGTTGACCATGTCGAAGCGCTCCGCTGCCGAAACGACGTCACTGTAGCTCGCGTAGTTTGACGCTGCGACTTGTCGTTTGACTTTGGTCTTCAGCCCGGCGAGGTACGATTGTACTTTTTCCCCTTCGGTCAGGTCGGGAATGCGGCTATTAAATTCCTCCATATGCTGCGTGTACTGCGCTACACTCCCGAACTGTCGGTGTCGATGAATTTTTTCCCGGGCAAGAAAACTGGAATTTATCGGCTCGAAGCGTTTCAGCAGGTCAGCGCGGAACTGCTGCCACATGGCTTCACCGTGGATGAAGGTACTGTTGCCGCCAATCCACTCGAGTGCTGGCCCTCGCATCAGTGTCACCGCGAGTCGTACACGTTGACCGTCCCAGACTGGCGAGCTCCATCCGACGGCTGCGAAGTAGATCTCCATCCCGGCGATCCATCTGCGGGCGTCGGAGTTTCGATCGCTCGGATCGAACGGCTCAGGTGGGCGTGGTTTCGGAGCCTCGAGAAACTACTGCGAAAGCTGCGTCGTCGCCGTTGTCGTCTCGTGCTGCGCTCCGGCGAGTCGAGTTACTCGCTCGAACTCGTTTCGCCACGCTTCGCGATCCGCTCGCATTTCCTCCTGAAGGGCTGCGATGCGCGCGAAGAGCTGCTGGGTAACCTCGGTGTTGTCGAAGGTTGCCATCCTGTTCAAAACACGCACGGAGGGGGTAATTCGAAAATCGCGGAGCTGGTGCTTACCAGAATCGGCGTCGAATTGGTCGCCCCCGGCGGTTTTTCGAGGCAGGTTTTCCCGCTGCTGCTGCTTTGTTGAGCGCGGCCGAGTGAGAAAAGCTCTGATTACCAAGTGTCACATGATCGAATGTGTCGAGGAAAGATTGCACTATCGATCAGTAGAAGGTACTTTTATACTTCCAGAGTACATCAGGTAACCAGGTTTATCTTATCCTAGGAGAATAGACCCTTCTAGAAGATAGAATCACCCTGTGTATAGCCACGCAAGGCTATTGGCTTTAAGGGATTACAGCAGGATTACGCTAGATAGAGCGCACCAGTACATCCCAAGTCTGGTCGGTGATATAATTATAATAGCAGGATAAACCAAAGGTTAATGGAAAAGGAAGAATAGGAAACCAAATGAGATGGAATAAAAGAGAAATGAAAAAGGAAGGAAATAAGAAAAGGCCAAGTGGTGTAACGAGGTCGTACTCTCACACAAGGCTCATGGGAACACACTCCTCACAATCAATACTGTAGCGGTCGGTCGGCCCTGGTTGGGTCGTGAAGGAATCTGCAGCAGATTCCTTCTGGTTTTGGTGCGCTGTCATATTGTGGCGTCAAGGTTGCCATTTGCCACCACGATCTGATAGAACGTGACAATCTGTGACGCAGGCAATATGTGACTGATTGCCTGCATTGTGGCATGACGATGGTCCTGCTCACCATATACGCGATCATGTGCAAGAATCGTCAAATTTTGCCATTAATTGTACCCCCTCAAAATTTTACATGGGTTTTTATTAACACCCCTGGGTGTTTTATACGGGGGAATGTGGTACATGTCAAACATAACTTAGTACCGTATTCTCCCGGATACAGTACCCTAGAGAGCTAATAAAAATTCATGAAAATTTTGGGATGGGTGGAATTAGAGGAAAAAAATATATAACACCATGGTTCTATGGAACGTGCATATGGGTTTTCCAATTGCAAAATGTTTCTGCTTGTTACACTTCTTTGTACAGAGTCAGAAATCAACATTTCTCGACCTCGTCGCTTACCTGACGATGTGGTCCATCTGCAAGCCAAGTCGTCAGCTAAACCAGCAGAGTCACGGACAATGCTGGCAATGTAGCCAATGAACGCGTGCCGCAGGCCTCATCCTAGCTGCCTCCATGCTGCGCTATGCCATCACAACGTTGCTTGACGACATCCAAGGGGAGACTCCCCTTCAGGACCCATTCACGACCGTCCATCGCACGGAATCGTACGCTAGACGCTCGTGAAGGGGTTGTTCGTGGTCGATAGGGACGAGGGAGTCGCGCACGTCCCTTCCTTCCTCTCCATCCCGTTCTTGAAGTGGGTCTACCCGACCTTTGTGCCTCATTTTGTTATTCAGCAGCAGAATGCCTACAAGAAAGCCCCTGCAAGGGCTGTCTCAGGCCGCCCACTCAGTTTCTGTAGGACGCTCCCGCCATGGTGTCTGGCACAGGCATGATGCGTTTGCTATCTTAGAGAGGCCCTTACGGTCAGCAGACATTCTTCCACCATCCATCCCGCCCGACTGTATCGTCGCCCTCTCGGAGCCCAAGTCGCACGTCTGGCGAGGGCACCGCCACAGACTCAGCGACCGACGCGACGGAGGGTCGGCGTCCTCTTCCCCGTGTCACTGTGCCGAGCTTCCCAGCGCTTGTCCGCCGTCCAAATGGCCTGACTATCAACCATGACGTGAACCCCCCCTCTCCTCGAAGCAAGATGACGAAGCGGAAACGCCGCTCGTACAGCGCTTCGCAGAAATTGTTCTGGTTAGGAATGTTTGACTCTCAGCCTGACCTTTCCACTCGTGCGTTGGCCAAGCTCGCAAGTGTGCAGCCTGTCATGATTCGGGAGTGGAAGAAGACACGGGAGAGACTCCGTGTCGCTGCAAGTTGTCGAAAGCGGCTCGTTGGCGCGGGTCGTCCGGCGAAGTTTCCGACGATGGAAGCGGCTCTTTACCGTCAATTTCTGCGTCATCAAGGGAAGGGCCTGGCCGTCTTCGTGAAGCTCCTGCAGAAGTGGAGCCGCTCGTACATGAGGGCACGCCATCCTGATGTCGACTGGCGTGCGTCCGCCCGCTGGACCTTCAGATTTCGCGCGCGATTTGGGCTGACACGACGTGTGAAGACAAAGATGGGGCAGAAGCTCGCCGATGGTACGCTTCCTTTCCAATCTTGCCTGTCCTGCCGAGTAGTGCATGTCTGTTTTACGGGAATTCCCAACTTCTTCTCTATCTCTATTTCTGTCGAATGCAGACATGCGGGAGAAAGTCCACAAGTTCTGGGAATTCGTCAAGCAAATGCGGCTACTCAACGGCTACAATCTCGACCTCATCGTCAACGCGGATCAGACTCCGCTTTTCATCGAGATGCCGTAGGAAAGGACCTTGGAGCACAAAGGTTCGCGGACAGTCCACGTGAGGACCGCCGGGTTCGAGAAAAAGCGCTTGACCGTCATGCTGGCGGTCACAGCCTCAGGAATGAAACTCCCGCCATATGTCATCTTCAAAAGGAAGACCCTCCCGAAGATTCAGGTTCCCCCAGGTAAGGATTCTGAACTCAGGTGGCTTCCTTGGTTGCTCCACACCATCGTCTGTTGATTGACTCTCTGCCCGTGGTGTTTGGGTGCATGCAGGTATCATCATCCGAGCCCAGCATAAGGGCTGGATGGATGACAAGCTAGTCCAAGACTGGACTACTCAAGTCTTGAACCCCTTCCTTCGACCGCTGCGCGAAGCCAGCAACAGGCGCAAGGCTGCGCTTGTCATCCTCGACTCCTACAAGGGGCACCTCACAGAGGCGGTCGGACAAACGATGTGCAGTCATCCCTGGAGGCTGCACACCTCTCGTGCAGCCGTTGGATGTCGCAGTCCACAAGAGCTTCAAAGCTGGCGTGCGTAGCGACTACGGCACCTGGTTCGAGCAGTTCGGTATCGACCTCAAAACAGCAGCAGGTGAACCCGCTTCATGTTCTTGTTGCTTCGTTTAATGCTTTATGTTAAACATTGCTTTGTAAACGCTGACTTATTGCCATTGACCGCCATCGCTCCCTTTGCAGGAAATCTGAAAAAACCCCCAGCAGAGCTCATTCTCAAGTGGATTGCACGGTCATGGGCGGCAGTTCCGGAGGAGCTCATACGGAATTTGTTCAAGACCTGTGGGATCTCGAACGCGTTGGATGGCTCCGAGGACAAGTTGGCTCTCCGTCACCTCCGCAAGAAGCCGGGCGTGGAAGTCATGGACGACGTCCATGTTCAGGTGGGTGAGAGCGAGTACGTGAACCCTCTGTATGACCCCACGATCGTCGTCAACGAGGACTTGGCAGACGACGAGGAGGATGATGCCGCGGCGGCAGCAGAAGCCGATGGCGACATGGATGAAGCGACGGTAGCAGCGGCAGTAGCAGAGGATGCCGACCTCACTGCAGCAGAGGCAGAGACAGAAGCAGAAGCAGAACGAGCTGAAGACAGTGTAGAGTGGCCGGCTGAAAGGCATTGCTGAAGAGGATGATGACGGCCACTGGTGGGACGTGCTGGCGGATGGGAGTGATGTTGAGGAGTGGCATGCTGGCGACGATAAAAGATGATGATGAGGACGACTAGAGCACGTGGCAGAGGTTGTAGCAGCATGAGTTGAAGTAGTGGTACCTTGTACTATGGCCCCCTGATAAACCTCTAGGACATGCAAGCAGGCTTAGGTTGTTTAGCTAGCCTTTAATTCCTTATTGTTTAGTGAATATTAACTGGAATGTAGAGCCCCGTTTCGAGGGAGGGTGTTTAATTGTTTTTAACCCCAAAAGTAGGGTGGTAACTAGATCCAGTTTAATTAAACACCCATACCCGCACAAGCAACCCATGGGAGCTTAATTCCGGCGAGTACTGTATCCGGGAGAATACGGTATGTTATTGTAGACTATATAGGTTTGTGCCTTAGAAGGTACAACCCGCTAGCTTATATTCCCTTGTACTCACTCATTCTAGTTATTCTAGCATTCTAACATGGTATCATGAGTAGATTAGGTCCCGTTCGCCCACCAGCGCTTCCGCCCTAGGTCCTAACCGCCTGTTCCCCCTAGCCGGCCCGTTCCCCCTAGCCGGCCCGTTCCCCTAGCCGGCGTGTTCCCCCTAGCCGGCCCGTTCCCCCTAGCCGGCTCGCCCCTAGTCGGCCGCCGGCCCGCGCCCGTCCCGTAGCCGGCCCCACGCCCGTCCCGTAGCCGGCCGCGCCCCTCCCGTAGCCAGCCCCGCGCCCGTCCCGTAGCCGGCCCGCGCCAGTCTAGTAGCCGGCCCGCGCCCGTCCAGTAGCCGACTCCGCGCCCGTCCCGTAGCCGGCCCGTGCCCGTCCCGTAGCTGGCCCGCACCCGTCCCATTGCCGGCCCGCACCCGTCCCGTCACCGGCCCGCGCCCATCCCGTAGCCGCCCGCGCCCGTCCCGTAGCCGCCCGCGCCCGTCCCGTAGACGGCCCCGCGCCCGCCCCGTAGTCGGCCCCGCGCACGTCCCGTAGCTGGCCCCGCGCCCATTTCGTCGCCGGCCCGCGCCCGTCCCGTAGCCGGCCCGCGCCCGTCCCGTAGCCGGCCCCGCACCCGTCTTGTAGCCGGCCCGCGCCCGTCTCATAGCCGGCCTGCGCCCGTCCCGTAGCCGGCCTCGCGCCCGTCCCGTAGTCGGCCCCGCGCCCGTTCCGTAGCCGGCCTGCGCCCGTCGCGTGACCGGCCTGCGCCGGCCCGTTCTGCACGCCCGGCCCCGTCGCCCAGCTGCCCCTGACGTGCAGCAAGCCCCTGTACCGCACTGCACCGCACTCCACTGCACTGCACCGCCTTGCACCGCATTGCACCGCGCTGCACCGAAGTACACCGCACTGCATCGCACTGCCCTACACTGCACCACCCTGCACCGCCACGCACTGCGCTGTCCTGCACTGCACCACTGCTGCATTGGTCCTGATGGCAGACTCTATGCTGCGCTTTGACACGGAGGGTCAACCAATCAAGTTTGACACGTGGCTCGTCGACCTCCGCCGTTAGCTCACTGGTCAGCGGCAGGACGGCCACTCCCTGGCTGTCCACATCAACGGTACACTCCCCTTCCCTGACCCCCTTGCTGCGCTGCCCGCTGACCCCACGTCTGCTGATTGTGAGTCCACTGCCGCTGCTGCCCTTGCCCGTGCAGTCTGGTTGTCGCGTGACGCTGTCGCACAGCTCGCAATCAGTCATGTCCTTCCCCTGTCTGAGCATCCCCGCTTTAGGTCGATTAGGACAGCGTAGGAGTTCCTAGAGGCTGTTATTGCGCGCTATTCCACCCCGTCCTTTGCCTCCGTCAGTCGCCTGATCCTGCCCCTGCTTTTTCCTGATCTCGCGTCTTTCCCCACTGCCGCTGACCTAGCCGATCACTTGCGCACACTAGACTTGACCTGGCGCTCTGCCTGCACTGAGGCCCAGCTCCGCGTGTTCCAGCCCCCTCTATGCGCTACCCTCTACCTGGTTGCCACCCGCCTCCCTGACCGCCTTGCTACTGCCCGCAATCATTTTCTTAGTCTCCACCTTGGTGACCTCACCCTCACTGACATTGTCGACACCCTGTCTATCATAAAGACCCGCCAGCGCTCTATCGCCCAGTCAGGCGGTACTGTGCTGGTCTCTGTCTTTCAGGGCTGTGCGCCCGCTTAGTGCACTTTCTCTGACGGCTCTGCTGTCGTGGCTGAGACAGCCGCCGCAGCGCAGTTTCATCCGGGAAAGGGACGCCGCCCCAAGGCTGGGCGTGGCGGTGGTAGTGGAGGAGGTGGCGGTGGAGGAGGTGGTGGAGCCAAAACGCCCGCTGGGGGTGCTGACGAGGGCGCTCGGCCTGGCACAGCCGAGCAGCAATCCCAGCAGCAGCAGCAGGTTCCACTGCTGGATTAGCAGCCGCAATAGCCACAGCAGCCGCAGCACCAGCAGCAGCCGTCACAGCAGCGGCGGGTTGGTCGTCTCCCGCCCAGGTGGCCTGGCACTGGTGGTGGCGGCGGTCGCGGTGGTCGTGCGCGCAACGTGACGTCGGGTGGTGGTTTGGGCGGCGGGCGCTTCCAGTACCAGCTCCAGACTGGTCCTCGCCGTGGCCTCGTGTGCAGTAAGATCGGTCACACCCCCACCCGCTGTTTCAGTCCCCTGGACGACCTCTTTCGTCTTCGCTTCGGCCCATCGCCCGACCTCCCCGACTGGCTCAGCTTGCTCCGTCGTGGTGTTAAGATCTTTGATATGGACATGGATGAGATTAGTTCTGCGTTGTATGCGCTGTATGTCGATGACTGGAATGTGATTGGTTCCGCTTACCCCGTGCTGCCTTGCATAGGTGTGCCTAGGTTAGACTCTCGTGCTGCGTCAGGCGAGGGATCCCCTGCTTTGTTTAGTCTAGGCTCCTCTCTCGTTTCTTCGGCCCCTGCCGCCACTGCCGCGCTCTGCTTCACCCTTGACTCCGGTGCTTCCCGGTGCTTCTTCCGGGACTCCACTACTCTCACGCCACTTGCCGCTCTCGCCGTAGTTTCCCTGGATGACCCTTCCTCAATCCCTGTCGTAGCTTGTAGCTCCACTATCCTTCCCTGTCCAGCGGCTCCTTCGGGCTCACTTACAGGCCTTCAAATCCCCTCATTCTCTAGGAACCTAGTTGGTGTCGGATGCCTCCAGGACCTGGGTGTCACCACTATGTTCCCTGGTCACGATCGGTACGCCGTCTGTACTGAGGCCGCCACTGGTGCTCCCCTCACCACGTTCCCCCGGGACCCGGTGTCCGGTTTGTTCACGCTGGACACCGCGCCCCCCCCGGTTGGGACGTCTCTCCAGGTGACTGTGTCTCCTCAAGTAGCTACGGCTTGCTCGTGTCGGTCGCTTACTCATCCGACAGTACTATGCCACCACCGTCTAGGTCACCCTGCCCTCCCTCGTCTTCGTCATATGTCTCAGCACGGTCTTGTTTTAGGTCTCCCTGGGTCGTTCCCTGTGCTCCCCTCCTCACCCGCACCGCCGTGCACCCCCTGCATCAAGGGCCGGCTCCACCGTGCCCCTCACTCCTCCTCGTTCCCTCCCACCACCGCACCCTTGCAGACCTTGCACATGGATGACTGGGGCCCTGCCCTCGTCCATGGGCCGCGTTGTGAGCGTTACTTCCTCGTCCTTGTTGACGACTACACTCGTTACGCCACCGTGTTTCCCCTGGAGTGGAAGGCCGACTTGCCTGACGTTCTTATCCTGTGGCTTATCTCTACGCGTGTGCACCGAGGTCTCCCTGTGTTGCCTCTCCACTCTGACCGCGGTAGAGAGTTTGCCTCTGGTTGCCTCGGTTGTTTCTGTCGTGCAGAGGGCATCACTCAGAAGTTCACCTTGCCGGACTCCCCGCAGCAGAATGGGGTCGCTGAGCGACGCATCGGTTTGGTCATGGAGGTGGCTCGTACCTCCATGATCCATGCCAGTGCACCCCATTTTCTGTGGCCGTTTGCCGTCCGCTACGCCGCTCACCAGTTTAACCTGTGGCCGCACCCTCAGCAGCCGCAGGTTTCGCCGACCCTCCTCTGGATCGGGTCTCCCGGTGATGCATGTGCGTTCCACGTCTAGGGCTGCCTTGCTCACGTTCGTGCCTCAGGCACAGACAAGCTCACTGCCCGTACAGTTCCCTGTATCTTCCTAGGCTTCCCCCTCGACTCATCTGACTGGCACTTCTACCACCCGCCGTCTCACTGTTTCCTTCACTCTCGCGACGTCACGTTCGACGAGTCTATCTTCTTCTACCACCGTTTTCCCTACCGTGGTCCCCCGGTTACTCCCCCCCTGTTCCTGGTTCCCCCTCCCCCGGTCGCCCCTGCTTCCCCACCTCCCTGCCCTGCCCCGTCTGGTGTGTCTCACGTCACCCCCCTCCCGTCGGTTGTCTCGGTTGAGGAGTCTGCTGACTCTAATGGCCCTGCGGCGCAGTCCTCGCTGCCTCCCCTCTCCCCAGTGTCTCCTCCTCTGTCGTTGCAGCCGCAGCCGTCATCGCAGCCGCTGCAGCAGCAGACGCCGTTGTCGCCGCAGCAGCAACAGTTCGTGCCCTCAGAGGATTCTGCCGTTGAGGAGGGTGCTAGTCCTGAGGTTCCTGTCGTGGATTGTCCCGGCGGGATTGGGGGTGGTGCCGGTGCTGAGAGAGTTCTTGGTTCTGGGGGTGTTCCTTCTGGGGGTGCTGGAGTGGAGTGTTCTGGAGGTAGCCGTGGAGCAGTTGACGGTCCAGGTGTTGCTCTCGTGCAGCCGCAGCAGCAGCAGTCGCCGCCAGTGTCTGCCCTTCGCCTGCTCGGCATTCCCTCCCCTAACTGCGCGTCTGCGCCTCTCCTACCGTCTCCTCCTCTTCCTGTCTACGGCCCTGTTTTCCCTTCTCCGGACTCGTCTCTGGCTCGTCTTCCCCCTCGTTCCCCTCTTGTGTCCCCTCCTCTGTCTCCTGACCAGACGCCCCAGTCTCACGTCTGGTCTCGCCGTCCCCTCGTGCTCGTCCGGTCTCTCCTGTGCGGTGCTCTCACCCTATGTTGCTTCGTTCCCACGTTTATTCTTCTCCCCTCCTGTTGTCGTCTCCTCCGTCCTCACTTGTTGTCGCGCCTCCCCTCTGTCTGACTACCTTCCTGCCACTCGTCCTCTTGTTCCTCGGGTCCTTGCCTCTCTCGTTACCGACCCGTCTGTTCTTGTTTCGCGTCTTGACGCTCTTGTCGTTGCTGTCACTGACTTCGTCTCTACCCGCTGCCTTGACTACGCCACCGCTCTGGTCTCTGACCCTGTCTGTCCTTCGTCCGTCGGGGGTTCTCCTGCCCTCGGCAGTGACATCTTGGAGGACAAACAGTACGAGCTTGCTTTCCTGTCAGAGGTTGCTCCCCATCCCTGCTCCATGTTGCTAGTCCCTGAGGGTGACCCAGACGCTTTCGACATCCCGACCCCTCGCACCTACGCTGAGGCTACCTCGGGACCTTGGGCCTCTCAGTGGATAGCTGCCATGGAGTAGGAGATGGCATCTAGAGATCCACCGGCACCTACGTCGACGCAGTTCCCCCACCTGGGGTGAACGTAGTCGATGGCCGCTGGCTCTTCAAGGTGAAGCGCCCCCCTGAAGGAGCGCTCTGTGGCTAGAGGCTTCAGTCGGCGTGAGGGGGTGGATTTTTTCAGACCTTAGCACCGACCCCGAAGATGTCTACTCTTCGGGCATAGTTACACGTAGCAGTACAGCGTGACTACGAGTTACACTCCCTCGACTTCTCCACCGCTTTTCTTCAAGGCAGCCTACATGAGCAGGTCTACCTGCGCCGCCCTCAAGGATTTTCTGGTACCTTCCCTCCTGGGACCCAGTGGCTACTACGGTGCCCAGTCTACGGCCTGTGACAGGCACCCCATGAGTGGCATGACACGCTACGTGCTACCCTAGTTGACCTGCAGTTCTTTCCGTCCTCTGCCGAATCCTCGCTCTTCGTTCGTGCTGGCCAGACACCGTTCTACATCCTTTTTTACGTAGACGACCTGGTTTTCGCTACTGCAGACAGGGAGTGCGGCCTCCGTGAAGGCAGAGCTGCAGAAGAGACACACCTGTACTGACCTACCACTACCTTTGCTTGCAGATCTCTAGGGACAGAGCAGCACGCACCATCACTCTCTCACAGTCACACTTGGTGCGCCAGGTCCTTCAGCGGTTCCGTCTTCAGTTCTCCTCCGCACAGCCCACACCTCTACAAGTAGACCACAGGCTCTCAGCTCCTATTCTTGAGGAGTCAGTAGATCTCAGTGGTCCTTACACAGAGTTGTTGCCTTATCTACCTGATGACTTGCCCTCGCCCAGATCTCGCATACTCCCTCAACATCCTGGCTCGCTTTGTAGTCGCAGGCAGACACCGATCACAGCACAGGTCGGCCACTAAGAGGGTTTTGCGTTATCTTGCGAGTACATCGGGCATGGGGCTAGTGCTGGGAGGACGCAGGCCAGTGGTCCTTACTAGGCACACAGACACTTCTTGGGCAGACGACGCTGAGTCCCTCAGGTCCTCCCAGGGCTACTGCTTTAGCCTTGGCTCAGGTGCTGTTTCGTGGGGAGCTAACCGCTCCTCATCTGTTGCCCAGTCTAGCTGTGAGGCTGAGATATACGTTGGTGCCATGGCGGCACAGGAGCTCCGCTGGCTGACCTTCTTGCTCACCGACTTAGGTGAGCGACCTAGCTCTGCCCCAGTCCTATACGCTGACAACAGGGCCATGATCCTCCTGTGTCAGGAGCCTCGACTCGAGGGCAGAGCAAAGCATATCCAGGTGCGGTACTTCCTCCTGCGCAAGTTGCAGCAGCGCCGCCAGGCACGCGTAGTACACTTGGCCTTCGTTGCCAACACGGGTGATCTCTTTACGGAGGCACTTGCGCCTAAAGATCATCAACGGTGCTGTGTACAGCTTGGTCTTGTTCCTGTAGCCTCTCATTTGCTAGAGCCTTGATTGTGTACAGACCTTTATATATATATTACTCTGACTGGCCTTGTGGCTTCTCTTCCAGTGGCTGGACTAGTAGTGCCGCCCTGGTCTTGCTCTTGCCTTGGTCTGTACTCGTTTGACTGGTCTTTAGACCCTTGCCTCAGAGGCTAGACTAGTAGTGCCGCCCTGAGCTGCTTGTTCTCTTGTCAGGCACTGCCCCTATATAGTCTAGGGGGTGTGTCAAACATAACTTAGTATGTTATTGTAGACTGTATAGGTTTGTGCCTTAGAGAGTACAACCTGCTAGCTTATATTCCCTTGTACTCACTCATTCTAGTTATTCTAGCATTCTAACAATACATTCCTCCCACACCCTTACACAACCTCCAGTTTTGTTTCTTTGCTAGTTTTTCCGGCATAGTCCTCCAGACCGGAGATATTCCTCCACATACCCCTCGCAGCAATAAAATTTTGACGAAGTCCCTCACACCAGAGACATTCCTGTACACACCACGCACAACCCTAAAAATTCGGCTAAGACCCTTATTGCGAGATACATTTCCCCACACACCCCTCAAGCCATGTTTTTTCGATGAAGTCCCTCACAGCTAGACCATGAAATTTTGGCTAAAGACCCTCCCACACCCCCCCCATCATATACTTGCAATGGCGGTGCGTAAAGTGAGGGTTGCTTGTGCGTGACACGTTACGTTACGTGCGAGTCTCTCATCGCCAAACAGAGCATTGCCCTGGTACTGTAGGCAGATACAGTACGCAGGCTCTGGTCTCTCTCCCCAGGCTCGCGCTAAAATTTATACGCAAAACGATTCAATGTGGTTCCGCGTGGTTTGATGTGGGGTCAAGACTGTCAAGTTTCAGGCCCTGTTTTCAAAGTTCTTCTCATGCGCTCCTTTTTGAGACAGGCGCGCATCTGTACAGTACGATTTTGACGCGAGCAGATTCGAAGCAGCTGAGGATAGTGATACAGAAACGATTTTAGCTTGACAAGGAACCTTCGAACGCGCTCGTAGGCGGGTCCAAGTCTGGGAAGAAGACGTTCGTAGGAACAGGCGTTCGTAAGAAGACCCAAGAAATTATAAGGATTTGTTTAAGTTCTCTTATAAGGATGCTTTAATGAAAACTTATGAGTCTCGAGGGGCTAGGGCCTTGGAGAATTTTCGAGAGGGACTCCAGAAGAAGCAGAAACTTGTGGAGATCGTACCGGTATCGGGAAACTTGGGGACAAAATTAAGGAGTGTGGAAAGAAGCCGACCTTTCCACGGAGCCAACGTCCTCTCCTGACCCCAACCCCCAATGACTACCCGTTCCCAAGGGAAGATGTCGGTGGAGCTGAAGCAGCTTAAGAGGAAGCTGGGGGTCTACAAGAAGGTGCAAAAACCCCGAACTCCTCCTTCGGATGCGTCCAGCTCAGCAAATTCGGCATAAGCGACACACAAAATGGTCAAGAAAGCTCAGGGTCCTCAGGGAGAGACTTTCTCCAAGCAACCTCGGCCAGCTGCCAGCCCAAGAGTAGATAACAAGAAAAAGGTGTGTACGGAATATTGGGATGTACCCTATGATTCTATTAACGAAACCATCTTTGGGTACTCCGAGCAATGCCCGCCCCTCGTTCTCGATCTCATCTACAAGGGACGATGCCTCCAAGCACTCGTGGACAGCGGAGCATCATACGCCGTATATGATAAGGTAGTAATCGACCCAATTCGGGAAGAGTACAAGCCTTCAGCATTCTCTACAACGATGGTGGACGGCAGCAAGTTGCCAGTATTCGGCGAAGCAGTGTTACACCTACAAATCAGACCATTGTGCTGGAAACCTGCACTCCCCATCACCAATATAAAAGGGCTTGACTTGATCTTCGGGCGAGACTTCCTAAAAAGATTCAACCCCGAGATCAGCTGGGTTAATCGTACCGTAAGCATCTACAACAACGGAAAAAGAGTCCAACTACCCAACTGGGACGATACAGAAGATTTCCCAGTGGAGACACTCGCAAGATTTGACAAGGACGTACAACGAACCGACACCAAGTTCCTGGCGATAGCGATAGATGTGGAAAACGATGGAGAGAAAACCTCGGAACCTCCACAAAAAATCAAGGAATTACTGAAGGATTTCCAAGACATTCTTCCCGACGACCTTCCAAACGAGCTGCCGCCATACCGAACGCACCAACACGAGATCGTGGAAGAACCAGGTTCAAAGCCAACCTTCCGAGCACCATATCGGCTCAGCCCCATGGAGCTAGCCGACATAAAGAAATAGATCGAGTATCTCCTCACAAAAGGACTCATCCGACCATCCACTTCGCCATACGGTGCCCCAGTACTCTTCACACCGAAACCAGACGGAAGCCTGCGCATGTGCATCGATTATCGAGCTCTCAACAAACAGACCATCAAGAACAAATACCCGATTCCACGAATCAATGACCTGCTTGACCAGCTTTGGGGAGCCACGGTATTTTCCAAACTGGATCTGCGGTCCGGATATTGGCAGATACGAATGGCGGACAATTCCGTCCACAAAACTGCCTTCCGCACTCAAAATGGGTCGTACGAGTATCTGGTACCGCCGTTCGGGCTCACCAACACACCGGCAATGTTCCAAGCCGAAATGAACCATATTATATGCCCACTCTCAGACAAATGCGTGGTGGTGTACCTGGACGACATCCTCATCTACTCGCGCGACATGCAGCAGCACGTCCAACACCTGCGATGCGTCTTCGACATTCTTGGACAAGAACGATTCTACGTCAGATTATCCAAGAGCGAATTCGCCATCGAGAAAGGCTAATTCCTCGGACACATGGTGAGTGCTCGAGGAGTTCACGTCGACCCTAAGAAGATAGAAGCCGTACGCACGTGGAAGACACCCGAGAACGTGAAGGAGTTGCAGCAGTTCCTAGGCTTCGCTAATTACTACAACAGGTTCGTGCCATAGTACGCAAAAATCTCAACGCCACTCACGAATCTGCTGAAGAAGAACACGCGCTATAAGTGGAAACCAAAACATCATGTGTCATGGAGTAGCTGAAACAAGCACTCACTTCCGCACCCGTACTCATTCTGCCAGATCCCGAACGCGACTACGTCATCGAAGCTGACGCTAGTAACCAGGCGGTGGGAGCAGTCTTGATGCAAGACCAGGGGAATGGACTGAAACCAATCGCCTACCTCAGCAAGAAACTACATGGGGCAAAAGTAAACTACCCGATATACGACAAGGAGGCCCTTTCTATTATCATCGCCTTCAAAATGTGGGGATGTTATCTCGAAGGACGAAAAACAATCCTTTACACCGACCACTGCAGCCCGAAATATTTGAAGACACAACCAAACCTCTCCAGGCGGCAGGTCCCGTGGATTGACTTCCTCGAGACGCACTTCCACTTTGACATCGTGTACAAGCCCGGCCACAAAAACAAAGTAGATGCTCTCCGTCAGCCTGCAGACGTTGCCGCAATCCAGGTTGAAGGGATGAACTCACTACTCAAGGGACTCTTCACACACGGGTACACCATCGACTCTGAAAATCCTTTGGCAGAAAAGCGACACCTGCAGTGCGACAGTGCATCGCGTACCGCAAGGGATCAACAAAAATCTGGGTACCCAATTACCCTCCTTTGTGCCAGTTACTACTCGAAGTATACCACAAAGTCCTATACGCGGGACACTTCGGTAGCAACACCAATACTCACCGGTATTGCAAAGCACTACTACTGGCCCCATATGGTAAACGACGTCCAAAAATTCGTCACCTCGTGTGCTACACATCAGCAGCTAAAGAGCAGCAAGCAGAAAAGGCAGGACTGCTACAGCCTCTTCTTGTCCTAGAACAGCCGTGGCAAGTGGTTACCTTAGATTTTATAACCGGGTTACCAACTACCACAAGCGGTCATGACGCAATCCTCGTCGTCATCGACAAATTCTCTAAAACGGGACACTTCATCCCGACACACACGACAACACGCACAGAAGAGACAGCACAACTATTCGTTCGCTATATCATCTCACAACATGGCATTCCAACCACACTCATCTCCGACCGATACCCCAAGTTCACCAGCAAGTTATGGAAGGAACTAATGTCTCTGCTCGGGACAAGACTCACCATACCATCCGCCTACCATCCGCAGACAGATGGATAGATCGAGCGCCTAAACCAAATTGTAGAGCAACTCCTCCGCGCATCATGCGAAGATGAAATCTCTAAACGAGACTTGCATCTTCCCATCCTGGAGTTTGCCTACAACAATGCCACTCACGCCACTACTGAACAGACGCCGTTCTTCCTCTGTTACGGATGCCACCCGCTCACGCCACAAAAACCGACAGCATCAGCCACAGTCCAACCTGCACACGACTTCACCACGACCATGTATCAGGTTTGGGATCGGACCCACAAGCGCCTCGACATTTAGCAGCAATAAAAACGCCAGGCCGATCACCACCGCACTGACCACACCATCGCCGTGGGAGACCAAGTTCTACTCGACACCCGCAATCTCGACATCATTCATCTCCCATCCAAACTACGACCTCACTTCTGCGGGCCCTTTTTCGTTGAAGCGCAGGTCACTCCTTCCGCTTACGCCTGCCAGCTACCTAGAAGATTCACAATGCCTTCCATGTCCAACTTCTGAAGCCATATCGAGATCCTAACACGGTATTCACCGGACGCCAACCCCCGCCGCTGCCGCCCGTCCTCCTCCACGATGAACCCGAGTACGAGTTTGAGTCCGTGCTTGCAACCGTCGTCTTCGGAATGGCACTGTGGAGCTTCTAATTCGTTGGAGGGGTATGATCCTTCTGAGGATAGTTGGCTTCTTTAATCTGGGATGGGTAACGCTCATCGTCCTCTTCGCGACTACCTCGTCAAGCAGGGTGTTACTTATACCACCCAGCTTTGAGGGGGGGAAGTGTGAGAGTACGACCCCGTTACACTTCTTTCTCATTTCCATCTTTTTTCTCTATCTCATTCTTCTAAATATCATGATTCCTTTGATCTTTATCACATCCCATTTGGTTTCCTCTTCCTCCTTTCTCATTATCCTTTGGGTTATCCTATTATTATAATTATATCACCGACCAGGCTCGGAATGTACTGGCGCGCTATATCTAGCGTAATCTTGCCGTTATCCCTTAAAGCAAATTGCCTCCCGTTTCTATACGCAGGGTCATTCTATTTCTAGAAGGGTCTATTCCCTTTGGATAGGATTAACCTGGTTACCTGATGTACCTCGGAAGTATATAAGTGCCTTATATCAATCGATAGTGCAACTTTTCCTCGACATATTCGATCTTATGACATTCATGCTCACCACGCTGCAACTGCCAATCCTGCAAGGCTGTTCGAAGGCTCGCGTGCTTTCGCTACCGACGAGGCCGAAGCAGATGTACAGGATGAATCCATCGCCGAGTCTTCCGAAGCTGACACAGACATCCCCGTGCCAACCACGTCAGCTGGAACTGCCGAGTTTATCCCACTCAGCGAAGCAGACTCTGAAAATATCATCGATGTTGTTCTTGATTACGAACGTGATCGTCAACAGCAGCCAATGCCCGTTGTCTCCGAAGCAGCTATCTGTGTACACCTGAATAAGTTGGGGGGAACAGAGATCAAAACACAACTTCTCCGGTGTCAACTCAAATCGTCATCATTTTACAGAAACTGGATTACAGTTATTGGGACTAGCAGCGCAGTACTGTCAATAGAAGTAAAATTCTGGAGCCAAAAACAGTTCGCCAAGCCTTGACAAGTCAACACAGGGAAAAATGGCACGAAGCCATGGACTGAGAGTTAGCAGCTCTGGAAAAGAGAGGTACCGAGGATCTAATCCCGCTGAAGGAAACAAAGGGGAATAAGGTTATTATCGATAAAAGAGCTTTTTTTGCGTGAAGACAAACGACGGTGGTTCCTTTGAATAAATCAAGGCGCGATGGGTTGTCCGTGGCTTCGAGCAAACTTTTGGACTCGACTACGAGTTAACTATCGCTCCCGTCGGCAAACACACTAGTGTTCACATCCTCCTTTATATTGCGGCCTACCGGAGCTTCAGACTTCACTAAACCTAGCTAGGTTCAGTACTTAGAGCGTACAACTCTTAGCTATACTCTTGTACCCCAATCCCTTAGTCAACTATTCTCTCGATATGGTATCTCTCTAGGTTGTTCCTAACCGTCACACTTCTGCCCTAGGTACTCTCCACATTTGGGGATGCCTGGCTCACATCTGCGCGCCCCCTGTGGACAAGCTCTGAGCCCGCACTACCCCCTGTGTCTTCCTTGGTTTCCCGCTCTACGCTCCTGACTGGCTGTTCTACAACCGTGGACAGCACCGCTTCTTTTATTCTCGTAACGTTACGTTCGACGAGTCTGCCTATTTCTATGCCTGCTTTCCTCACCATGGTGGTCATGCTCCACATCTGCCTCTCTTTCTTGCCCCTCCTCCACGTGTTGTTCCACTCTGTCACATGATCGAATGTGTCGAGGAAAAGTTGCACTATCGATTGATATAAGACGCTTTTATACTTCCGAAGTACATCAGGTAACCAGGTTTATCCTATCCAAAGGGAATAGACCCTTCTAGAAATAGAATCACCCTGCGTATAGCCACGCGAGGCTATTGGCTTTAACGGATTACGGCAGGATTACGCTAGATATAATGCGCCAGTACATCCCGAGCCTGGTCGGTGATATAATTATAATAATAGGATAACCCAACGGATAATGAGAAAGGAGGAACGGGAAACCAAATGGGATGTGATAAAGATCAAAGGAATCATGATATTTATAAGAATGAGATAGAGTAAAAAGATGGAAATGAGAAAGAAGTGTAACGGGGTCGTACTCTCACACTTCCCCCCCTCAAAGCTGGGTGGTAGAAGTAACACCCTGCTTGAAAAGGTAGTTGCGAAGAGGACGACAAGCGTTACCCATCTCAGATTTAGGAAACCAACTATCCTCAGAAGGATCATAACCCTTCCAATAAATGAGAAGCTCCACGGTGCCATTCCGACGACGGCGGTGTGCGAGCACGGACTCGACATCGTACTCGGGTTCATTGTGGACGAGGACGGGCGGTGGCGGGGGGAGTTTATGTCCGGTGATGACCATGTTAGGATCTCGATATGGCTTCAGAAGTTGGACATGGAAGCGTTGTGAATCTTCTAGGTAGCTGGCAGGCGTTAGCGGAAGGTAACAGGATTGACCTGTGCTTCGTCGAGAAAAGGCCCACAAAAGCGAGGTCGTAGTTTGGATGGGAGATAACTGATATTGAGATTGTGGGTGTCGAGTAGAACTTTGTCTCCCACGGTGATGGTGTGGTCAGTGCGGTGGCGATCAGCCTGGCGCTTTTTATTGCTGCTGAATGTCGAGGAGGCGCTTGTGGGTCCGATCCCAAACCTGATGCACGGTCGTGATGAAGTCGTGTGCGGGTTGGACTGTGGCTGATGCTGTCGGGTTTTGTGGCGTGAGCGGGTGGCATCCGTAACAGAGGAAGAATGGCGTCTGTCCAGTAGTGGCGTGAGTGGCATTGTTGTAGGCAAACTCCAGGATGGGAAGATGCAAGTCTCGTTTAGAGATTTCGTCTTTGCATGATGCGCGGAGGAGTTGCTCTACAATTTGGTTGAGGCGCTCGATCTATCCATCTGTCTGTGGATGGTAGGCGGATGGTATGGCGAGTTTTGTCCCGAGCAGAGACATTAGTTCCTTCCATAACTTGCTGGTGAACTTGGGGTATCGGTCGGAGATGAGTGTGGTTGGAATGCCATGTTGTGAGATGATATAGCGAACGAATAGTTGTGCTATCTCTTCTGTGCGTGTTGTCGTGTGTGTCGGGATGAAATGTCCCATTTTTGAGAATTTGTCGATGACGACGAGGATTGCGTCATGACCGCTTGTGGTAGGTGGTAACCCGATTATGAAATCCATGCAAACCACTTGCCATGGCTGTTCTGGGACAGGAAGAGGCTGTAACGGTCCTGAGGTGATGAATTTCTGGACGTCGTCTGCCATGTGGGGCCAGTAGTAGTGCTTTGCAATACCGATGAGTATTGGTGTTGCTACCGAAGTGTCCCGCGTATAGGACATCGTGGTATTCTTCGAGTAGTAACTGGCGCAAAGGAGGGTAATTGGGTACCCAGATTTTCGTTGATCCCTTCCCGTACGCGATGCCATTGTCCCACTATAGCAGGTGTCGCTTTTCTGCAAGAGGAATTTCGGGGTCGATGGCGTATCCGTGTGTAAAGAGTCCCTTGAGTAGTGGGTTCATCCCTTCGATTTGGATTGCGACAACGTGTGCAGGCCGACTGAGAGCGTCTACTTTGTTTTTGTGGCCGGGCTTGTACACGATGTCAAAGTGGAAGTGCGTCTCGAGGAAGTCAATCCACGGGACCTGCCGCCTGGAGAGGTTTGTTTGTGTCTTCAAATATTTCAGGCTGCAATGGCCGGTCTAAACGGTTGTTTTTCGTCCTTCGAGATAACATCTCCACGTTTTGAAGGCGATGATAATAGCAAGGGCCTCCTTGTCGTGTATCTGGTAGTTTAGATCTGCCCCGTATAGTTTCTTGCTGAGGTAGGCGATTGTTTACAGTCCATTTCCCTGGACTTTCATCAAGACTGCTCCCACCGCCTGGTCACTAGCGTCAGCTTCGATGACGTAGTCGCATTCGGGATCTGGCAGATTGAGTACGGGTGCGGAAGTGAGTGCTTGTTTTAGCTACTCCATGACACATGATGTTTTGGTTTCCACTTATAGCGCGTGTTCTTCTTCAGCAGATTCGTGATTGGTGTTGCGATTTTTGCGTACTGTGGCACGAACCTGTTGTAATACTTAGTGAAGCCTAGGAACTGCTGCAACTCCTTCACGTTCTCGGGTGTCTTCCACGTGCGTACGGCTTCAATCTTCTTGGGGTTGACGTGAACTCTTTGAGCGCTCACCATGTGTCATAAGAATTGGAATTTCTCGATGGCGAATTCGCTCTTGGATAATTTGACGTAGAATCGTTCTCGTCGAAGAATGTCGAAGACGCGTCGCAGGTGTTGGACGTGCTGCTGCATGTCACGCGAGTAGGTGAGGATGCCATCCAGGTACACCACCACGCATTCGTCTGAGAGTGGGCGTAGAATATGGTTCATTTCGGCTTGGAACGTTGTCGGTGCGTTGGTGAGCCCGAACGACATTACCAGATACTCGTACGGCCCGTACCGAGTGCGGAAGGCAGTTTTGTGGACGGAATTGTCTGCCATTCGTATCTGCCAATATCCGGACCGCAGATCCAGTTTGGAAAATACCGTGGCTCCCCAAAGCTGGTCAAGCAGGTCATTGATTCGTGGAATTGGGTATTTGTTTTTGATGGTCTGTTTGTTGAGAATAACTAGAATGAGGTGGTACAAGGAGATGCGTAAGGGGTTGTACTCTATATAAGCATGCAACTAGCTAGCCTGTGACATATACAAATTATATGTTGACAGTTTTGTCTACATATATCAAGTTAGTCTATTACACACATTTGTTATAGCCTGGCTATAATTCTTACATGGGACAATATTCTTGTACTTTTCCCTCTTCCTAGTAACACCTTTTCCCGCTCCTCTTAACAGTTTTGAGTCTCCACTAATTCCTCCGTGTACAAAAGGAAGCTGCCACAATAAAGGTTACACTACGTGCCATTATATTTAAGTACAGTAGTACAACAAACTGTCAAACATAACTTATGCAGTTACAGTAGACTATACATGCTTGTGCCTTAGAGGGTACAGCTCACTAGTATATATTGTCTTGTATCTCTCATTTCTAGTTCATTATTACATTCTGATATGGTATCATCGTAAGTTAGGTCCTCTTCCTAGCCCGCACACGCTTCCGCCCCTAGGCCCTAGCCCCCGTACGTTCTCGCCCCTAGCTGGCTCCCCTGGCCGTCGCGCTCGCTTCTAGCCGGCCCCCTGACTGTCGCGTCTGTCCCTAGCAGGCCCCCTGACCGTCGTGCCCGCTCCTAGCCGGCCACCTGGCCGTACGCGCCCGTCCCTAGCTGACGCCTGACTGTTCGCGCCCGCCCCTAGCTGGCCTCCTGGCTGTCGCGCTCGCTCCTAGCCGGCCCCCTAGCCGTCGCGCCCGTCTCTAGCTGCCCCCTTGGCCGTCGCGCCCGCTCCTAGCCGGCCCCCTGACCGTCACAATCGCTCCTAGTCGGCCCCCTGACCCTGCGCTCGCCCCTAGTCGGCCCCCTGGCCGTTCGCGCCCGTCCCTAGCCGACCCCTGACCGTTCGCGCCCGCCCCTAGCTAGCCCCCTGGCTGTCGCGCTTGCACCTAGCCGGCCCCGTAGCCGTCGCACCCATCTCTAGCTGGACCCCTGGCCGTCGCGCCCGCTCCTAGCCGGCCCCCTGACCGTCGCGATCGCTCCTAACCGGTCCCCTGCCCATGGCGCTCGCCCCTAGCCGGCCCCCTGACCGTTCACGCCCGTCCCGAGCCGGCCCCCTGGCCGTCGAGCCACCCCTAGCCGGCGCCCTGGCCATTTCGCGCCTGCTCCTCGCAGGCCCCCTGCCCGTTTGAGCCCGCCCCTAGCCGTCGCAGCTGCTTCTAGCCACTGTCACGGTCGCTTCCCGCCGTCCCTCGGCCGCCCCTAGTCGTCACGGCCGCCCCTCGCCGTCACGGCCGCCCCTTGCCGCCGTCGCAGTTGTCCCTGGCCGCCGTCGCGGCTGTCCCTGGCCGCCGTCGCGGCTGTCCCTGGCCGCCGTCGCGGCTGTCCCTGGCCGCCGTCGCGGCTGTCCCTGGCCGCCGTCACGGCTGTCCCTGGCCGCCGTCGCGGCTGTCCATGGCCGCCGTCGCGGCTGACCCTGGCCGCCGTTGCAGCTGTGTCTACTTGCCGCCCGCCGGCCGGCCCCTGCATTCGCGCCATCGCCGGCCCGCCGTTGCCTCGGGTTCGGCCCGTTCTTCCCGATCAGCACCGCCCTCCGCACCCCCCCCCCCCCCGGTACTGTACTGCATCGCTTTGCACCGCACTGCACCGCTTTGTACTGCACTGAACCGCTTTGCACTGCACTGCACCGCACTGCACTGCGCTGCACCGCACTGTACCACATTGTACCGCATTGCACCGCACTGCACCGCACTCCTCCGCACTGCACAGCACTGCACCACACTGCACAGCACTGTCCTACTCTACACTGCCCTCTATTGTCACTGATGGCGGCGGTGCTTTGCTTTGATGCTGAGGGCCAGCGGATTGAGTTTGATGCGTGGCTTGCTGACCTCCGTCGCCATCTCACTGGTCAGCGGCAAGATGGCCACTCGCTGTCTATCCATCTTGATAGTACCCTCCCCTGCCCTGACCCCCCCGCTGCACTGTCTCCTGACCCCTCGTCCGCTGAGCGTGAGTCCGCTGCAGCCTCTGCCCTTGCTCGCTCTGTCTGGCTGTCCCGTGACGCTGTTGCACAGCTTGCTATTAGCAATGCCCTCCCCCTGTACGAGCGACCTCGCTTCAAGTCTATCACTACTGCCCACGCCTTCCTAGATGCTGTTGTCCAGCGACTGTCGCCGACCTGGCCGCTCACCTGCGCACCATAGACGAGACCTGGCGTGCTGCCTGCACCCCCACACAGCTTCTAGCCCACCAGCCGCCCCTCACCTCTACTCTCTACCTGCTGTTATAATCACAATAGGCTTAGATGTGCCTATAATGAGAGATAGAGAGCACAGTCGGATTTCCGTCAGACGGCTTCAAATATTGATAACGATCTGGTCGCTGAGTCAAACGGTGATCTGTAAGTTGGATCTAAAGCGCGTTGCTGTCGTCTATCAGCAGCAAGTTGAATCATGAAATTCCATGAAGATTTGACGACGCTATGGCAGTTTGACTGGCAGGAGGTATAGCAGCCACTATAGTCTTAGGAGTACAAACTTAGCAAGAAGAGTTTGAGAGGGAGATGGTTCCCAGCCTCTACATACCCCAAGAGCCGAGGTCCAGAATGGTGGTACACCACCACAGAGTCCCCAACCATGAAGAGTCTCGAAACCAACCCTCCAAGCGGCTACACCAAGTGAAATGTAACACTACACGAAGTAAAGTTACTATTTTCACAATTTAATATTTATCCGCGTCCCTTGGGCTTGAAATCTTGAGCTCTTGTTCTTGGATCTGCAAGATAAATTCTTCTTGAGTTGATGGGGGCTTGCTGCACACACCTGCGACAGGATGGACACTTCACACTCGACAAAATAGAATAAACACATGCAACACACAAACGACGACTTGACATGCGAGTTGTAAAAACTCGCTAATGTCTTGACTGACACAAACCACATTGTGATACACCATTCAAACACACACACAAGCACTGGATAGCAATGACATAGACTCACAATTCATTCCATGCCATGCATGCACACACACAAACAAGGACGACAAGCCGAGTGCAAGCCATAGGGTTGCACCAACACCTGCTAGCCACCCGCCTCCCTGACCGTCTTGCCACTGCCTATGACCGCTTTCTTAGCGTCTACCCCGCAGACCTTACCCCCACTGACTTTGTTGACACCCTGACCGCTATAGAGGCCCACCACCGCTCTATCGCTCAGACCGGCGGTACTGTGCCGGTCCCTATCTTTCGGGGTTGTGCCCCCGCTCAGTGCACCTTCTCTGACGGTTCTGCTGATGTGGCTGAGACTGCCGCTGCAGCACAGGTTCGTCCGGGGAAGGGTCGCCACCCCAAGGCTGGACGTGGCGACGGGGGTGGGGGTGCGGGTGTAGGTGGTGCTGGAGTTGGGTCACCTGGTAATGGTGCTGATGCGGGGACCCTGACAGGTGCAGCCGAGTAGCCGTCTCAGCAGTCGTCGGTGTTGCAGCCGGACCCGCGCCAGCCGCAGCAGCTGCAGCAGACGCAGCAGCCGCCGCAGCTTCAGCCGTTGCCGCAGCCGCAGCAGTCGCAGCAGCAGCAGAGGCGGACGAGTCGTCTTCCGCCTGGGTGGCCCGATGCTGGTGGCAGCGCTGGATGTGGTGGTGGTGCGCGTGGTGGGTTGCCGAGTGGTGGTTCGGGTGCCGCCCGCTGTCAATACCTACTTCAGACCGGTCCTTGCCGTGGCTTCGTTTGCGGTAAGATCGGTCATACCTCCGTCCGCTGTTTCCGTCGCCTGGACGACCTGTTTCGTCAGCGTTTCGGCCCGTCGCCCGAGCTCCCAGACTGGCACAGCTTGCTTAGTCGTAGGGTTCAGATTTTTGATCTGGACATGGATGAGATTGTTGTTGCTCTGCATGTAATGTATGCTGATGACTCTAGTGTGCTTCCGTCTTATTACCCCTTGTTGCCTAGTGTAGGTGTGCCTTCCTTAGACTCCCCTGCTGCGTCAGGCGTAGGATCCCCTGCTTTGTTTAGCCTTGGTGCTTCCGTCGCTGCTTCGCCTCCGGTCGCCACTGCCGCGCTCTCCTTCACCCTCAACTCTGGCGCTTCCCGGTGCTTCTTCCGCAACTCCACTACGTTGATGCCACTTCCTGTCCCTGCCGCAGTCTCCCTGGCTGACCCCTCCTCCGGCCCTGTAGTCGCCCGCAGTTCCACCACCCTCCCCTGCCCGGCGGTTCTTTCGGGCTCTCTCACTGGCCTGCACATCCCCTCGTTCTCCAGGAACCTAGTTGGTGTCGGCTGCCTCCAGGACCTTGGCGTCACCACTACGTTCCGTGGTCACGAGCGGTACACTGTTTGTACCGAGGCCGCCTCTAGTGCCCCTCTTAGCACGTTCCCCCAGGACCCGGTGTCCGGACTGTTCACACTGGACACTGTGACCCCCCCGGCTAGGACCCCCCCGCAGGTGGCTGCGTCTACCCTCGTTGCTGCTGCCTGCTCCTGTTGGTCACTCACCGACCCGACTCTCCTGTGGCACCACCGTCTAGGTCACCCAGCGCTCCCGCGTCTGTGTCACATGTCACAGCACGGTCTCGTCCTAGGCCTCCCTGGGTCGTTCTCTGAGTTTCCCTCCTCCCGTGCCCCACCTTGCACACCTTGTGTCGAGGGCCGGCTTCGCCCTGCTCCTCACTCCTCCTCGTTTCCCCCTACCGCCGCACCGCTATAGACTCTGCACATGGACGTATGGGGCCCGCCCCCGTCCATGGGCCGCGTCGAGAGCGCTACTTCCAAGTGCTTGTCGATAACTACACGAGCTATACCACTGTGTTCCCCCTGGATCGAAAGGCCGACTATGCCTGACGTTCTTATCCCGTGGCTTGTCGCTGTGCGTGTCTGTCACGGTCTCCCTATCTTGCGCCTCCACTCCGACCGTGGTGGCGAGTTTGCCTCTGGTGTCCTTGGTCGTTTCTGTCGTGCGGAGGGCATCACCCAGACGTTCACCTTGCCGGACTCCCCGCAGCAGAATGGGGTCGCTGAGCGACGCATCGGTTTGGTCATGGAGGTGGCTCGCACCTCCATGATCCATGCCGGTGCACCCCATTTTCTGTGGCCGTTCGCCGTTCGCTACGCCGCTCACCAGCTTAACCTGTGGCCGCACCCCCAGCAGCCTCAGGTTTTGCCGACCCTTTTTTGGTATGGGTCACCTGGTGATGCGTCTGCGTTACACGTCTGGGGCTGTCTTGCTCACGTTCGTGCCTCTAGCACAGACAAGCTCACTGCCCACACCCTTCCCTTTGTCTTCCTCGGCTTCCCCCTTAACGCGTCTGACTGGCACTTCTACCACCTGCCGTCTCACCGGTTCTTTCACTCCCGTGACGTCACCTTTGACGTCTCACAGCCGCTTCCCCCTCCGAGGTCCCCCGGTTACCCCTCCCCTGTTCCTGGTCACCCCTTCCTCGGTCGTCGCTGCCCCTCCTCCTCCCCCTCCCCGTCCTGCCCCCTCTGGTGTGTCCCACGTCACCCCACTTACGTCGGTTGTACCGGTTGAGGAGTCTGCTGACTCTGGTGGTCCAGCGGCACAGTCCTTACCGCCTGCCCCTTCTCAGGTGTCTCCTCCTCCGCCGCCTTCGCAGCCGCAGTCGCCACCACTATCGCAGCCGTCGTCACCGCCGCTGCCACCGCCGCAGCCGTCGCCGCAGCAGTTGGTTGCCTCAGGGGGTGCTAGAGTTGGGGTGGGTACTAGTCCTGGGACTCCTGTCGTGGCTTGTCCCGGCGGGCCTGGGGGTGGTACTGGTGCTCGAGGGGTTCTGAGCTCTGGGGGTGTTTCTTCTGGGGGTGCTGGTGTGGAGCGTTCAGGAGGTAGCCACCCGGCAGCTTGCGGTCCCGGTGTCGGTGTCACACCGCCGTCACAGCAGTTCCCGCCGGTGTCCGCTCTTCGCCTGCTCGGCCTTCCGTCTCCTGACCCCGTGCCTGTGCCTCCTCCTCCTCCCGTCTACGGCCCTGTGCTCCCTCCTCCGGACTCGTCTCCGGCCCGCTTCCCCTCTCGTTCCCCTCCTGTGTCTCCTCCTTTGTCTCCTGACCCGACTCCTCTGTCTCACGTCTGGTCTCGCCGTCCCTCTCGTGCTCGCCCTGTCTCCCCTGTCTCGCGCTCTCACCCTATGTTGCTTCGTTCCCACACGTCTCGTCCTCCCCTTCTTCCGTCGCCTCCTCCGTCCTCCCTTGTCGTTGCTCCCCCCCCCCTCTGTCTGACTAGCTGCGTGCAGCTCGTCCTCTTGTTCCTTGGGTCCTTGCCTCTCTCGTTACCAACCCGTCTGTTTCGAGCCTTGACGCCCTTGTCGCTGCGGTCGCTGACTTCGCCTCTTCCCGCCGCCTTGACTACGCCACGCTCTGGTCTCTGACCCTGCCTGTCCTCCGTCTGTCGGGGGTGGTCCTGCCCTTGGCAGTGACGTCCTGGAGGACCGCCAGTACGAGCTTGCTTTCCTGTCCGAGGCTGCTTCCCAGCTCTGTTCCATGCTTCTAGTCCCTGAGGGTGACCTCGACGCTTTCGACATCCCGACCCCTCGCACTTACGCTAAGGCGGTCTCGGGACCCTGGGCCTCTCAGTGGATAGCTGCCATGGAGCAGGAGATGGCATATTGGAGATCCACCAGCACCTACGTCGACGCAGTTCCCCCACCTGGGATGTACGTAGTCGATGGCCGTTGGCTCTTCAAGGTGAAACGCCCTCCTGGAGAGCCGCCTGTGTTCAAGGCGTGCTATATGTCTAGAGGTTTCAGTCAGCGTGAGGTGGTGGACTTCTTTCAGACTTTCGCTTTGACCCCGAAGATGACTACTCTTCGGGTGCTGCTACACGTAGCAGCTCAGCGTGACTACGAGCTTCATCCCTCGACTTCTCCACTGCGTTTCTTCAGGGCAGTCTACACGAGCAGGTATACCTGCGCCGCCCTCAGGACTTCATTGGTACCTTCCCTCCTGGTACCCAATGGCTCCTGCGGCGCCACGTCTAAGGCCTGCGGTAGGCTCCCCGTGAGTGGCACGACACGCTGCGTGCTACGCTTGCTGACCTGCAGTTCTTTCCGTCCTCTGCAGACCCCTCGCTCTTCTTTCAGGCTGGCCAAACCCCGTTCTACATCCTTGTTTACGTAGACGACGTGGTCTTCGCCACGGCAGACAGGGACGCACTGGCCTCCGTGAAGGCAGAGCTGCTGAAGAGACACACCTACACTTACCTTCGAGGACTGCGCCACTACCTTGGCTTGCAGATCTCCAGGGACAGAGCAGCGCGCACCATCACTTTGGCTCAGTCACACTTGGTGCGCCAGGTCCTTCAGAGGTTCGGCCTTCAGCTCTCCTCCGCACAGCCCACTCCTCTGCCTCTAGACCACAGGCTCTCCGCTCCAGTTCCTGAGTAGTCAGGAGAGCCTAGTGGTCCTTACGCAGAGGTGGTGGGTTGCCTCATGTACCTGATGACTTGCACTCGCCCAAATCTCGCATATCCTCTCAGCATCCTGGCTCGCTTTGTGGCTACAGGCAGACACCGACCTCAGCACTGGTCGGCCGCTAAAAGGGTTTTGCGTTATCTAGCAAGTACATCGGGCATGGGGTTAGTGCTAGGAGGACGCTGGCCAGTGGTCCTTACTGGACACACAGGCGCTTCTTGGGCAGACGACGCCGAGACCCTCAGGTCCTCGCAGGGCTACTGCTTCAGCCTTGGTTCAGGTGCCGTCTCGTGGAGAGCTACCCGCTCGTCGTCTGTTGCCTAGTCCAGCTGTGAGGCCGAGATCTACGCCGGTGCCATGGCGGCACAGGAGCTCCGCTGGCTGACCTTCTTGCTCACTGACTTAGGTGAGCAGCCTAGCTCTGCACCAGTCCTGTACGCTGACAACAGGGCCATGATCCTGTTGTGTCAGGAGCCTCGACTCGAGGGCAGAGCGAAGCACATCCAACTGCGGTACTTCCTCCTGCGTGAGCTCCAGCAGTGCCGTCAGGCCCGCGTAGTACACTTGGCCTCCGGTGCCAACACAGTTGATATCTTGATGAAGGTGCTTGCGCCTAAAGATCATCAGCGGCACTGTGTACAGCTAGGTCTCGTTCATGTAGCCTCTCACTTGCTAGGGCCTTAACTTTGTACTGTGCTTTATATATATATTTGACCCTGACTGGCCTTGTGGCCACTCCTAGTGGCCGGACTAGTAGTGCCGCCCTGGACTTGCTCTCACCTTGTCTAAACTCCTTGTCTCAGAGGCTGGACTAGTGGTGCCGCCCTGCACTGCTTCTTCCCTTGTTAGGAACTACCCCTATATAGTTTAGGGGGTGTGTCAAACATAACTTATGCAGTTCCTGTAGACTATACATGCTTGTGCGTTAGAGGGTACAGTTCACTAGTCTATATTGTCTTGTATCTCTAATTTCTAGTTTATTATTACATTCTGATACAAACACCATCACGATTCACTACCAAAACGTGCCCAAGTCAGAACCATTCAATCTACAGGGGGCGCAGGGAGGGATAGTCCTCGAGCATGTCGCGCGTGGTGAGTGTGTCCTCCTCGTTTTGAGGCGTCCAGAGCACCTCCACAGCCTGCCATCGGACACATGTAGCACACGGGGTTGAATACGACGCCATAGATAGCTTCGGGAAGAGCATGAATGAGCCAACTAGGGCCACCTTTAAAAGATTAAGTTGAGATGGCAGTCCTATTCAGTTACCTGTCTTAGGCATATGTACAGTGACATCATCCCTACAGTGGCATCATCGCTCAGCAAGCAGCTCACGACCATGAGCCCTGCCTTATATACCTTACATGGGTGCGCACACAGTCGTAAAACCCTACCTTGATTGTCAGCGTCTCATTTTGTCATGCCTCCCACTCCCCAACCACAATCGCTCGCTGGAGCTCGTCGGCAGGGATGGATCCCAGAACTGTGTGCGCCTCTTACCTCACACCCCTTTACAGTCACATTGCAATCTTGCCTCACAGCACTTAAACAGTTACAGATCACTGTACCTCACATCCCAGTCAAATCCCCCTCACCTGGAGCTCGTCAGCAGGGATGGATCCCAGAACTGTGAGCGCCTCTCGCAGGTCAGCGTTGGATTTCACCTCGGGCAGCTGAAAACTTCCCTCTGTGGCCGCCAGGATGGTGACCTGGCAGAAAACAGGACAGAGCAGGGAATGAGGGAGAAACACGTAGAAGATTTGGGATTATATGGTAAGTTGATCAGGGGGGGGAAATGTAGAAGTTTCGGGGTTACAAGGTAAGTTGACCAGGGGGAAGCGCATAGAAGATTTGGGGTTATGGTAAGTCGGACAGAATTATGAAGGCAAGAGGAGACACACGATGAGCAGCAGAAAGGGGGCGAGAACGGAGGAATTTCGCCGGGCAGGATAACGATGTTCATTAATCTGCTGCGTGTTCATTAAAAACTAAATGTTGTTTACTGTAGTGGTGCGCGTACCACAATGTATTCGCTGTTCATTCGCTGCTCGCTTGGCTGGCGCTCCAACTGTTTCCGCACATCACCAACATTCACAAGAGTCTCCTCCTTGAACTTGCTGCGCTCGCCCATGCTCAGGCGGTTGAATGCCGCCTCGCCCTCGTACGAGTCGTTCGCAGTCTCGGACTGTGTGGGGAACATGAAGGATTAATGGACAAAATGAGTATTGACAAAATGTTAAGATAATTGGAATGAACAGAGTGTATGTGAATGAGGGGAAGGAGGAAAAGGGGCATCATACTCGGAATGGGTGACGTGGGATACGTTGAGGGTACACTGTACAAGGGGAGGGAAGGTGAGATAAAAGATGGAGGGGAGGGGGGGGAGGGAGGGAGGGGAGGGGAGGGGGTGAACGTTGTGGGCCCGGGAAGTAGGAGAAAGAGAGACCAACAGCAAAGAAAGGGAAAGAGAAAGTGAGGGAGAAAAGGTGGGGGAGTAGGGGAGAAGGTATGGAGAAAAGGAGGGGGCGGTGGAGGAAGTTGAGGGGGATATCATACCGAGGTGAAGCCATAGATGCAGTAGTCGGGGTTGCGCAGCAGAGCCAGGACGGTTTCTGTGAGGGGCAACGGGTCAGAAGAGGGAGTCAATGCAGGTGGGTCATTTCAAGGTAACGGGTGAGTCAACCAAGGTCAAATGCGGATGTCAAAGAGCCCAGAGCAAGTGAAGATCGGTGGCAAACGAATAGCATAGAGCGCTTATCCTGGAGGACGGGGAGCAGCCCATCCTGCGAGCTGGTATGAACGCGCGAGGACGGCAGGGCCACGAGGCCATCTGGTACCGGCAACTAGCCGCAGGGCAGGCTTCCCGTGGCTCCCCACGCCGCCGAAATCGCTTGGCCCTTGCCTTTACCGCACAGCATAGACCCTTACCCTGAAGGATGGTGTGCAGCCCCTCCAACGAGCGTGCGACGCCATCCGAACTTGCAGGGCAGGGGCCCTTGTCTACCAAACGCATGGGCGCGCTCACCTTGCAGGATAGTGTGCAGCCCCTCCTGCGAGCCGGTGTCAGCGCGCGACGCCATCTGGTCCAGGTCGCGCTGAAGCTTCCTCGCCGTGCCCAGCAGGCCCACCTGATGGGGAGAAAACCGGGGAACCGGGCAACAATGGAAAAACAGGAGAGGCAGCACCATCTTTGTTTCGTTCCATTTCCTTAGAGCGCATGTAGAATGCGAACGGGCCATGTGTTAAGCAGATTTGTGCTTCCCGCCGACGCGTACGTGCGCTCCACACCTCCAGTGACCCATTGCCCTTTCTTACTGTCTCGCTTTACCTTTTCTCGCCCAGGTCCGCCTAGAATCCTCAACCAGTGCCCATAAGGGGGACGTGCCATCCGCTCACCTGAAGCCTCACGACACTGCTCCGCTGCGTCTCCGCCCACACCTCCTCTTCCGCCGAGTCCGCGAGGAACCCCATGACGGTCTGCGCGATGAAGAACACGGCGATCCCGAGGATCAGGAACCCGAACAGCCCGCCGCCTCCGCCCAGCGAGATCGTGGGGCCGAAGAACGGGAACCCGAAGAACGGCGTCGGCATGAAGAACGGCACCACGGGCGGCGCCACGATCACCGGCGCGGGCGCGCCGTACGTCGCGGCGGGCGGCGCGTAGGTGTTTGCGCGCGACGCGGAGAAGGAGCTTCCGCCGACGCGCCCGCCGCCCTGCGCGGCGAGCGCGTCGTTCGGCGCGCCGGTGAGGACGAAGGCGATGAGGGCCGCTGCGAGGATGGGCTTGACGGCGGCCTTGACGGCTTCCGTGACGGAAGCCGTCAGCTTGGCGGGGAAGTGTGCCAATGAGACGGGCGCGGAGGCGGAAGCGGAAGACGACCCAGCATCATTGCTCCTATCTGCGGAAGCGCACACGCGGACTCGACGCGAAGCGACGGGAGAGGCGGAGGAGAATGGAGATGTCTGGGAGGCTAATTGGGTGTTAGCCGCAAGGCGCGCTGAGCTGGACAGGGACTGCTGCTTCTTCGAAGCAAGCAGGAGAGGTGCGAGGTCTTTGCAAGGGAGCACGCCGGCCTGGAATGCGACTGCGGAAGCCATTTACGTTTATCCTAGTCAAAATGTTCAGTCTGATTGGGTTCGGCTGGAGGGCGCTATGGCGCTGGTCGAAATTGAGCAAAGATGGTGCAAAATTCTCAGCTAGCTGATGAATGGGGCTTCCTAGCACTGAAATATCGACTGGAGCAGAGGCCCTTCCCTAGGCCCGTTGCAATAGGCCTGGATGAGTTTCGGAATGTTCTAGATTTCTAGATGCTCCTCTTGACCGTCGGATGAGACGGAGCTCGGGATGCTGACACAGATGCGCCGTCCCTTAGCAACTGCACTAGGATAGCGGCTCGGGTGCAAGCCAGTGAGAGGGGGAGAGGGCAGTAGAACTGGTTGCATCCGAGCTGGATTTGAGCGCGAGATTCGTCGGGCGCTGCTGGACTAAGGGCGGATGGGGAAGGCTCAGTGGATTGCAAGTGAGGGTCATTCATTTTGCCACGTCAGACAATCTGAACGGCGGCTTGCTTTCTGGCCCACGTGCAAGCCAAGAATCGTGCCAACAAGGAAGCAAATTATCCTCCTAGGTCGTTTGTCAGTTTATATAAGTTTGCACTATTTCATTTGCAAATAAGACAAGACTATAGTTAAGATGTTATATCCTGTACCCCTCCTGGTTCGTGTTGATAACTGCTAATTGCGCTTGTTCAACACTCCCACATGCCAGATGGATATCCCCTCACCCAAGCTGTCACACAGGGGAGCTCTTTTTCCGCTAGCGAGAAATTCATGCTTAGCCTAGCTAGATACCTTAATCCCTCATGTTGGAAATACCTCAAGGACTTAAGCGTTTCTGAAGTGTAACACCACACTCGAGGAAGGTCGTAACGGGTACGCGAGTCAACAGAGGTTACACGAGGGGATGGATGTTATGAATGAACAAGCAGAGTAGTGCGGAAATGAATAACGAAGTGTTCACTCAATGAATGACGATACAAGGAATGGCAAGCCAAGATATAGGAACACCAGAGCTAGTCTAACCATGCGATGGGAAGGTTCGGGAAGGAGATCGAAGGGTCTCGAAGTGACGCAGCGAGGCCTGGAGAACTCCCGAAGGTCGAATTAGCAGGTCTGGAGAAGCCGAGGCGGTTCTGTCAGAAGGTCTGGAACAGTCCCGAGGCTTCGGGTGTGTTCGAGCGTACGCGATAGCAGTACCGCTCGGTAAGGAATGGAAAATTCCTTGCACCACCCCCTCCTTAGCGAAGGTGATCTATATCAGCCACGTGCTTGCGGTCGAAATAATTCGCAAGTATCGAAGGTGGCTGTATCTGGTCCGAGGGCACCCACGTATCGTCCTCACTGATACGATTGGTCCATCGTATCAGAAAGTCAACGCGTCGTCCTTGACCGTCGATACGAATCCGATGGCTCAAGATCTTCGAAGGCTCGATGGTCGTCTCAGCTGGTGGCCGTACATCTGGGATCAATCGCTGTCGAGCGATGTCCGACGTGTCAGGAACAAAGGGTCGCAACAGGCTCACATGGAATTTGTTGTGAATACGCCAGTCATAAGGTAGTCGTAGTTGGGCGGTCACCGGCGTCACCATCTTTACGATCTTGAATGGGCCACAGAAACGTGGTCGTAATTTCGTCAGTAGTGGTAGTCGTAAATTCTTGGTGTCCAAAAGGACTAGTTGCCCTGTTGCCATTGTAATATCCCGTCGATGTAAATCCGCATACCGTCGGGCAGTTGCGTTCGCCTTGCGGATAAGTTCGACAGCTTTGTCTCGGACAGTCTGTAAGTCCTCGACAAACTGCTGCGATCGTGGTACTTGACTCTTAACATTGGTGGAGATCAGCACTGTAGGGTCCATCCCGTAATTGAGATAAAACGGGGAGTGATTAGTCGTAGCCGAGGGCGCGTTGTTGTAGGAAAATTCCAACATGGGCAGCACGTCCTCCCATTTGTTCCGGTCGGGGCAGTTTGTCCGAATCAGCTGCTCCATCGTTTGATTCGTCCGTTCCGTCTGGCCGTCCGTTTGAGGATGATAAGCGGATGAGAATTGTAGACGCGTGCCGTACCGAGCCCACGTGTCCTGCCAGAATTTTGACGTGAACTTCGGGTCTCGATCGCTAATGATTGCTGCTGGTATCTCGTGTAGGCGAACGACGGTCGAGATGAACAAGCGCGCTGTTTCTTCGGTTGTGATGGTTGTACGACATGGGGCGAAGTGCGCCATTTTCGTTAATCGGTCGACGACAACCAACACTGCGTCGTTTCCGCTGGGTCCGGCCGGTAGTCCCGTAACGAAATCCATCGTTACGTGTTGCCATGGGCGTTGAGGTGGCTCGAGGGGCTGCAACAGTCCTGCAGGTCGCTGGTGTGAGGATTTCATTCGCTGGCAGATCGGACACGCGGCCACGTAACGCTGCACGTCCGTCACCATATTTGGCCAGTAATAAAACCGCTGCAACGCCTTCAAAGTTTTATCAAACCCGAAATGTCCCGATAAATTCGAATCGTGGACTTCTTGAATTAGGAATTCGCGAAGTAGACGATAACTTGGGACCCAAATTCGATCAGTCCCGCTTCGTAAGTAATAGACGCCTTTTCGTGTAGTGATTGGGAGATGGCCGTCATTTACGAAAAAGGGGTCAGTCGAATACCCGTGGGTAAATAGTCCACTCAGTAGCGGGTTGCTCTGGGCGACTAGTACTGCTGCGAGTTGGGCAGATGGTCTGGAGAGGGCGTCGGCAATATTGTTGGCGCCTTTTTTGTACGTGATCTTGTACGTGAAGTTGGACTCCAAATAGTCCAGCCAGCGTATCTGCGCGGGTTGAGATTCGGCTGCGCCCTCAGGCACTGTAGTGATTTGTGATCAGTTCGCACCGTCACGTCTGCTCCAGTCAGGTAGCACCTCCAGATTTTGAACGCGTGGACGATCACCAGCATCTCCTTGTCGTGCACCGTGAAGTTGCGCTCAGCAGATTGCATTTTCCGAGACTCGTACGCGATTGGTTGAAGCCCATTGCCGAAATCCTGCATGAGCGCTGCTCCGATGGCGATGTCACTTGCGTCGGTGATGACTTCGAAGGGCCGTTCCGGTTCAGCAATGCGAAGTACCGGTGGCGACATTAAAAGTTTCTTTAATGCCTCGAACGCAGCTTGCTGCTTCTCCCCCCACTCATAACAAGTTCCCTCTTG